>PVJS01005607.1:0-63445 GCA_004027185.1 Glis glis | reverse complement strand
CAGGAAGTGTAGCTCAGAGGTAGAATGCCCCTGGGCTCAATCCCTAGTACTACAACAACAAAGTATTTTGTGTGTGTGTGTGTGTGTGTGTGTGTGTGTGTGTGTGTGTGTATTGAAACTTTAAAAACTGGCTGATTGATGGCAAGCTAATAGGTAATTCTGGTAATCAGAGAGGTGAAAGAAACCAAGTGGAAATAAATTCCAAAATATAAGATAGAGACAGGAAGTGCTCCTTTCCCCACTCTAAATGCCTTCATTTTGGCATTTGTCAACTATGAAGGCAGCATGGTATAAGAAAGAGCATGTGAGCTTTACTTCAGTCCTGTGCTATTCAGTGTGGTAGTTACTAGCCACATGTGGCTATTTAATTAAAGTTGAATAAGATTAACAAGGTGAGCTCCTCAGATGTGCTAGCCATATGTGGCTACCTTGATAGAAAGCACAGATTGCAGAACAGAAAGTTCTGTTGGACTGTGCTGCTCTAGACAGGCTGTGGAATCCAAATAGAATCACCAGTTACTGTTGTGTAACTGGAACAAACTGCTTACACTTTCCAAGCTTAGACTTCTTTACCCATTTACTAAATTCATTAGGACTTTTTGTAAGGATCAGACTTAAAGTATGCATAAAAATCTTGCCAAGAGGAAGCCTTCAATAAAAAAGAATTTTCATGTTTGGGAGGCTGAGACAGGAGGATCGCAGGCTCAAGGACAGCCTCAGCAATGTAGCAGGATTCTCAGAGCAACCTAGCAAGACCCTGTTTCAAAACAAAAAATAGAGGGACGTGGTGGCACACTCCTGTAATCCCAGTACTTGGGAGCCTGAGACAGGAGTATCGCAGGTTCAAGGACAGCCTTAGCAACTTAGGCTTTCATCAACTTAGTGAGACCCTGTTTCCAAATAAAAAACAAAATGGTGCTGGGGGGGTGTAGCCCAGAGATAGAATGCCCCTGGGTTCCATCCCCAGTACAACAACAACAACAAAAAAAATAAGTAAGTAAATAAATAAATAAGGACTAGGGGCTTAGATCCAAGGCAGAATGCCTCTTGATTCAGTCCCCCTAGTACCACAAAGAAAGAAAATTATTTTCACTGTGTTACTTTTAAGATAAGTCCTATGAAAAACTACTGACTATGATCACCATGGTTTTGTCTGTGAATCACTGTCTGCTGTTTTCTTTCAGGGATTTCTTCAGTGCCAACCCCTTCACCTCTCGGACCTCTGGCGGGCTCCCCAGTGATTGCTGCTGCCAACCCCCTAGGGATGCCTGTTCCAGCCGCCGCTGGCGCTCAGCAGTAGTGCCCCATCTGTGTCCCGATGCCTGAGCAGAGGTGGGGAAGTCCACCCTCTCCTTGATGCAGCTCATGCCTGGCGGGAGGGTGAGACACTTCAGAAGCACCGTGTCTGAACCGTTGCTTGTGGATTTATAGTAGTTCAGTCATAAAAAAATTATAATAGGCTGATTTTCCTTTTTTTTTTCTTTTTTTTTAACTCGAACTTTTCATAACTCAGGGGATTCCCTGAAAAATTACCTGCAGGTGGAATATTTCACGGACACATTTTTTTCTCCCCTTCCAAATTCAGTTCCTCATTATTAAAGAACAAAGATAAACCAACCTCAATCCCAGCTGCTGCGTTTGGGCGGGGATTTCTTCCCACTCCCACCATTGCTTCCCCACTATCCTATACTTTGGGGGATTGTATCTCATGCTCTTCTCCAGAGATTACTAAAAATGTAGCTTCTAAAGAGGTGGGAAGAAAGGAGGCAGGGAGGACCCGATCTGTGAGAGCCGTGTACTGCTAGCCACTTACCACTTTACTCCAGAAGTGCTTCAATGGGGTTGTCCTGGTGACTCTAGTGGAAGCATGTCTCAGTTACGTCAAGATGTGGAAAACCTACCCAAAGTGCAGAGCCTGAAGACTTCTGTTCAGTATGAATCATGTCTTACTGACCTAACCCTAAATCCAACTCACTTAAAATTTTAGTTGTAATTTAGTTTAAAATTGTAGTACCTTCCCTCCCAGGCTCCTACCTTGGTGTTTTCCTCTTTTGTCCCAACATGCTATGCTCCATAGCTGGTAGGAAGGGGAAGGCAAAATGTTTTACTTGGCTATTTCGGAGTCACTTAGTTATTGGGCATAACTTACTGCTTTTCACAAAAGAAACATTGTATAAGTTTCATGCTAGCAACTCTTAAGAGCTAATGGGAGGTATGGCCACACCTAGTTTCATTTTAAGCTTTCTACCTTCTTTTCCTCCTGCCTTCCCCTTCCTTCACATGCCATCCAGTGAGAAGACCTGTTCTTGGTCTTGTAAGTGTATCTAAGAGGCAGGAACAGAGCCACTATCTCCAGTGAAATGGAAATGGTAGATCTGTAATTGTGGGAAACTATCAACTCTCTTGTTACAGCCCTGCCGCCCCTTGCTGTGTATATATAATACTTTGTCCTTCATGTGTGAAAGATCCAGTGTTGGAATTCTTTGGTGTAAATAAACTTTTGGTTTTATTTATCAAGGTTAGATTTAAGTTCCCTGTGTAAAGGTCTCGCTGGGTGGGTGTCTCACATTCACATCTGAGGGGCCTGCAGCCCTGTACTGTGGAGGCTTCCCAAGGCCCCCATTGTTATACACTCCTCATTCAACCCATGGTATGGGCAGGGCAGAGAGGCCTTAAAAAAGCACCACAAGCCAAAGCGTCTCTGGGGATTAAGGATCCTTTGCCATAAAACTCATTTTGTGTCTCAGCAGTGCAGGGATTGGGGATGGAAAAGGTTGCCAGTTTTTTGTGTGTTTGTGTGTGTGTAAAGTGGACTTTCCACTGTAATCCAACCACCTAAGTTTATCAGGTGCTTCACTGAGGAAGCCTAGTTTTTTAAGCACAATAGCAAAACCATCAGCTCTGTATTTTCTCCTGTTATTTTGTTACAGTAGCTGCTTGTGGGGACTAGGAAAAAATTCTTCCAACATATTTTAAGACCTAAAATCTTAGTTCCCCATTCTCTTACCTTTATAGATTCACAAGCCTTTCTCATCTGGGCATCATAAGTAAATAATTGTTTGGGGAGTCAAATTTAATGAATTTATCTAACTTTGTATCCCATCTTGGCTTTAGTAACTTTATCAAGGTGGTGGCTATAGGGAATATAATGGTAAACTCCAGAGGAAGCTGGTGCCTCCTTTTATAATGCTTCTCAACAGTAGGGAGAGCTGAAGGGGACCGTTCTTTCTGTAGCAGGGTGATCTTCTTCCTTGTGGCTACTTACAGTGACTATTTATTATACTTGACCCTTTTATGCCCTAGAATGCTGTGAGGGTTACCATGTTGAATTTGTGCAGAAGCTAAAAGCACCAATGTGCCAGAGATGCAATTTGTGATTATGTTTGCACTGGATTATGATTGGAACAGAACATTTAGGATTAATAATTAATTGTTTCTTTTGAGGTGGGGAAGGGGTTGTAAATCAAGACTTCATACCCCAGTCTTGTAGCTCAGCAATCTAGGTATAGCTGAGACTGATGAGAACTACAGACAGGAGACCCTCCTTACACCCATCAGACCTTGCAAGAACTGAAGGTGAATGCAGCGAACTCTGAAGTACTACCAAGAGCCTTTCAAAATGAATAGAAGTTTTTAGAAATGTTACTTAAGGAGTCACTGCAGAAGCATGGAGAAAGTTTTTAAAAGACCCAGTTTGGGGAGGGGGGGGGGCGAGGGTTTACAGAGTAACAACTTTTGTGTTGTTGTAAATTACCTCATCTGCATACCTTGTATTGGGACACTATTTCTCAGCACTGCCTGTGTCTGCATTGCTTAGATGACAGGAAATGGAATGCCAATATAAAACATCTGTGTTGGCAGTTACTCTGAAAGGTTTTTAAAGTATTTTTTAACTTTGTTTGAAGTGGCCCTCTTTTTTTTTTTAAATCAAAATTCCTCCCCTTTGATTTATTGGTTGTAACTGTATTGTAATTGGTATAACTAATCATAACTGTGCTGGGAAGAAGTTGTGCCATGAAGGTCTTTAATTTTTTTTTAAATAAAACATTTAAATAAATAAAATGTCCCTGCAGCCTGAGCAATATGCTTCTCCAACCGACACCGTGTGTGCTAGGTGACTTAGTTTCATGTGATTTGAGTTTAATATTGGATTGATGGAGATGTTAAATGGGGTGGAGTGAGAATGGTTGAGGAGCTCTGAAGTCTGGGATTAATAATCCAGGTCCAGAGAAGGGAACATTATGTTGCTGAACAAGACTGGTTTCATTCCTGCCCTCTCACACACTTGGTTACCAGGCAAATCACTTTACTTCTGAATGAGTTTCGTCTATTAAATGGGAGCACTGATTCCTTAAGATCGAGTGAGAGTATATGTCAAGTGTCTGGCACTTCTTAGGCCTTTGATAAAACTAATTCCTCTGGCCCTCTGCTATGGAGGATTAGTCCTTGGTCCTGACTTGGTCCATAATGCAATGAAGACTCTTCCCTCCTCAGGCTTTCTGTGTGTATTTTACACAGGGGGAGACTCAGTGAGCGGTCTTCTGATACTTTTTCAGCTCTCACACTAGTTTTAGAAAGTTTCAGTGGTGCTTAAATTTAAAAGGCCATGGACATAGCTTGTTTTAGCAGAAAAGACCATTGTTGAGTGAATGGCATAAGCCCTTGGAAGGTCAGCCTTGAACACAGCACAGCCCTGGAGGCCACTTGCAAAGGGGCCTGGACTGAGGGTGTACCTGGTGAACTTGTGGGAACACTTGCTTCTTTGTGTGTGTGGTACTGGGGATTGAATCCAGGGGTGTCGTACCTCCAAGCTACATCCCCATTGGTTTTTGTTGAGAGTCTCGCTAAGCTGCTGAGGCCAAACTGGAATCTGTGGTCCTCCTGTCTCAGCCTCCCAAGTACTGGAATTACAGGTGTGCACCACCACACCCTGTTTGTGGGAACTTTTTTTATTCTTTGTTTTGCAGTATTGGGGATTGAACCCAGGGCATTCTACCTCTGAGCTATACCCCCAGCCCTATTTTTTATTTATTTTGAAACAGGGTCTCACTACATTGCAGAGGGCCTCATTAAGTAGCTGAGGCTGGCCGCAAACCTGTGATCCTCTGGTCTCGGCCTCCCAAGTACTGGGGTTACAAGCGTGTGCCACCACACCCGGCAGTGGGAACATTTTTGACAACTTAAATGTAAAACACCAAAAGACTGGTAAAAGAAGTGAAACAAATTACTGGCAAATACCAAATGAGTGAAATCTACAAGAATTCTCATTTAACCACAGTTTAAAAAAAAAAAGAAACCAGCAAAAATGCTTGTCTCTCAAATTTCTAGTTTCCCGTAAGTATTCACTGTTACTATTTTTATTTTATTTTATTTTTTTTTTGGTACTAGGGATTGAACCCAGGGGCATTCTACCTCCAAGCTACACCTCCAGCCCTATTTTTTATTCTTTATTTTGAAACAGGGTCTCACTACATTGCGGAGGGCCTCACTAAGTAGCTGAGACTGGCGGTGAACCCGGTCCTACAGTCTTAGCCTCCCAAGTACTGGGATTACAAGCGTGTGCCACCACACCCGGCTCACCATTATTATTTTATGGCACCAATTAAAATGTTGGAGTTGAGATTATTGGGGTTTGAGAAGTAAGGTTTTTTTGTTGTTGTTGTTGTTGTTTTTGCGGTACTGGAAATTGAACCCAGGGGCATTCTACCTCCGATCTACACCCCCAACCCTATTGTTTGTTTTTTTTTAATTCGTTATTTTGAAACAGGGCCTCACTAAGTAGCTGAAGCTGGCCACAAACCCGGATCCTCCAGTCTCAGCCTCCCAAGTACTGGGATGACAAGCATGTGCCACCATGTCCATCTAGAAGTTAGGATTTGTTATAAGGAACTATCATGTTATATCTTATATTGGAAATGCCCATCCAATTTACGTGAATTTTAATTTTGAGTGATTTATACATTCCTGTTTTATACATGACACAATAAGATTAAGTTGTTACAGTGTGACTATCAGAGAGGAAGATATTTTGTAAAAATAGGTCTAAAGAGGCCGGGCATGGTGGCGCATGCTTGTAATCCTAGTGCTTGGGAGGCTGAGACAGGAGGATCACAGGTTCAAGGACAGTCTCAGCAATTTAGTGAGGCTCTCAGCAACCTAGTGATACCCTGTTTCCAAATAAATAAAATTGGTCTGGGGATGTAGCTCGGAGATAGAATGCCTCTGGGTTCAATTCCCAGCACCACAAAAAAATATATAAATAAAAATGGGTCTAAAGAGTATGACTAATTTCTGTAGTAGAGAAAATTGGAGATTGGTTGATAGGTTTGGGGGTTTTCATTTCCTCCCAGTCCTGAAATTTCATTTTTCCTTCACCTGTTGTTAAGTGTACTTAAAATGAGAACTGACCATTTGAGGATATCCTAAAAAACCTAGTTTGTCACCACTTCTTACAGATTCCCATTGGCAGATTCTCTCCCAAGGTTTTAATTGGTTTTGATTAGTTGTTTGTTAATCACCATTACTTGCCTACCTCCCTGCTGGGAATTTTTTCCTCTCTTGTGTTTTATCTTTGGGGACTTTGGCTAGTCCTAGGTGGCCCATGTTAGAGAGGCTATCTTCCCAGGGCCCCTTCCTGGATAAGGAAAAAGTTAACCAAAAGCCTTTGAAAGGTCCTCAGTTTGTACTTCAGATAATGGGTCTAAAATCTTTGATCCTAGCTGGGTGTGGTGGCACACATCTGTAATCCCAGTACTTGAGAGGCTGGAGGATCGCTGGTTCCAGGACAGCCTCAGCAGGTAGTGAAACTCTCATCAACCTAGTAAGACCCTGTTTCAAAATAAAAATTTTAAAATTGGACTGGGGGTATAGCTCAGAGGTAGAATGCCCTTGAGTTCAATCCCCAGCACCACACACACAAAAACCTTTAATCCTAATTCATGCTCCACCCATCTAGAGTCACCTCACCCTGCTTCCCCCACTGTCATCTCTACCCTCACCCTTCTTTTTCCTCATAACACATGAACTTGTATTATTTTGTGTGTCCGTCTCCCCACGTGCTGGTAAACTGTTTCATGACCTCTCATGTTTTACCAATCTGCATCCTCATAAAGGCTTCTTTTTTAAAAAGTAGCCCAGTGGTACATGCCTATAATCCCAGTACTTGGAGGTTGAAACAGGAGGATCACAGGTTTGAAGCCAGCCTCAAGCATTTTAGCAAGGCTCTTAACAACATAATGAGACCTTGTTTCACAATAAAAAATAAAATCAGTCTGGGGTTTTAGCTTGGAGGTAGAATGTCCCTGGGTTCAATCCCCAGTAAAGTATGCCCAGCTGGGCACAGTGGTACACACCTGTAATCCTAGTATTTGGGAGGCTGAGAGGAGGATCACAGGCTCAAGGCCAGCCTCAGCAACTTAAAAAGACCCTGTTTTAAAATTTTAAAAAAGGGGGCTGGGGATGTAGCTCAGAGGTAGAATGCCACTGGCCAGACTTGATTAACATGACAAGAAAGATCCTGGCCAAGTTAATAGACTTAAATGTTATAATCTCTCTGCTATGGGCAAGAACTTTGTGGACATTATTGACTTTTTATTTGTTTGTTTTGCGGTACTGGGGATTGAACCCAGGGGCATTCTACCTCCAAGCTACACCCCTGGCCCTATTTTTTATTCTTTATTTTGAGACAGGGTTTCACTAAGTTGCGGAGGGCCTTACTAAGTAGCTGAGGCTGGCGGTGAACCCAGATCTTCCTGTCTCAGCCTCCCAAGTACTGGGATTACAAGTGTGCGCCACCACACCCAGTTTATTCTTTATTTTGAAACAAGGTCTCACTAAGTTGTGGAGGGCCTCACTAAGTAGCTAAGGCTGGCCACAAACCCGGCCATCCTCCCAAGTCCTGGGATTACAAACCTGCACCACCACGCCCGGTTTGGATGTTATAGCCTTTAATTATGTGTTAAATTTAATCACTGTGTTAAATTTAATCACTTCAAAGAAGCAGCCTAGTGCAACTACAAAAGGCCTGCTACAGATGTCTAGCTGCGTGATTTTCAATTATTTAACCTCTCAATCTTAGTATGCGATTTAAATTGTTATTATAAAACATTTTAGAGCTGGGCGTGGTGGCGCACGCTTGTAATCCCAGTACTTGGGAGGCAGAGACCGGAGGATCCAGGTTCGCAGCCAGCCTCAGCTACTTACTGAGGCCCTCTGCAACTTCGTGAGACCTGGTTTCAAAATAAAGTATAAAAAATAGGGCTGGGGGTGTAGCTTGGAGGTAAAACGCCCCTGGGTTCAATCCCCGGTACCGCAAAAAAAAAAAAACATTTTAGCTATGTACCAGATTATAAAAAAAGCTGTGACACACCCATAAACCTACCATCCAAGTTAAATCTCCATTCCCAATACAGATGGAGCCCCCTTTTGTCCTTTCTGAATCATATCCTCTTCTCTTCCTCCCTGCCCCAGAGGTCCTGATAGTATTTTCATCTCTAAAATTGAGGTGAAAACTCTATTTTATACATTGGTTTTTCAGATTAGATGATAAATATTTGGAAAGTGTCCAGCATAGCATCTGGCATTTAGAAGTGAACCCAATGTTGGTTTCTGCTTTGAACTGTATCGTGAAGATTATGTGTAAAAAAAGGATTTCACATCTATAGGGATACAGTAGATATGTGCTTTGGGAAGTTTTCTGACAATTTTGCAGGAAATGGCAGTAAAATATTTATTTACTAGAAGAAAAGTCCATGTGTTAAATGTGGCAGGCTTTCAACCGGGCGTGGTGGCTCAGGCGCACACTTGTAATCCCAGTACTTGGGAGGCTGAAACAGGAGAATCACAAGTTCAAGGACAGCCTCAGCAAGTAGTGAGACTCTGATCAACCTAGTGAGATACTGTTTCAAAATAAAAATAAAATTTGGGCGTGGGGGCGCATGCCTGTAATCCAAGTAGTTGGGAGGCTGAGACAGGAGGATCACAGGTTCGAGGGCAGCCCCAGCAAGTAGTGAGACTCTCATCAACCTAGCGAGACCCTGTTTCCAAATAAGAAAAGTAGAATCTCTGAGTTCAATCCCCAGTACCACACACACACACACCAAAATAAGTCAAGTTTCTAATTTGCACAAAGGTCAACAACATTGCCCTATTCCCACCCTCACCCACCCTTCCCCTCTAATATTCTGTTACTCTCCTGAATAAGTTTCTCTCCTGAAAATCCAGTATTTTTATACTGTAGCACGTTACAAACTGAATTTGTCTCCCTGTGGCCATACTGACTGGGGATTCTCATTTATGGCAATGTAAGAAGCCCTTCCCCAGGTACCTCCAGATGGGAGCTCATAGGACGCCCCATCCATTTCTTGGAGAAGTTCCTAAGGGGATTGAATATTTCTGAGTCAGCAGCACTCTTGCATCACCTCTCTGACATACTTGTCTGGGTTCCTCTTAATGAGGAAAAGGGGGTGGGGAGCAGCAGCTGATAAGTGGTTTCCTTGTGAGTCAGTCTCAACAATAGATAAACATCTGTAGCTAGGCCCACAAAGGGAGGACCTTGCTTCTGTGTGATAAACAGTTCTGGGACTCCAGGGTGAACTTCTTACAGAGAAGCCTAAATCCCTCAGCTCTTCACACCCATTCTGTTCCCCACTCATTGAGGGTTTACTTGGGCTTCCTCACCCATCCACCTTGACAGGCCTTCCCAGAGTTAATTTCTATGTAAGATGCCCTTCAACAATTTTTAGTATCTATGAGCCTGGCCCTGTGCTAAATACTAGGGAGTGAGTGATGAGACACAAATCTATGGGGAAGTGTTTGTTCTTAAATAGAAAAGTGAGAGGTAAGATTGTATATATAGGACAATTTCAATTATTTTTTTTAATTCCCCAGGAAGGGCCAGGGATGATAAGTGGTTTCCTTGTGGTAAAGTTTCCTAGTGGTAAAGCGTTTGCCTAGCATGGGTGACGCCATGGATTCAATCCCCAGCACCACATCAATAAATTCCCTAGGAAAAATTACAATTTCTAGTCAACATAGACTGAGCTATTTTGTATAGGTACCCACTTCTCCAAATACATGTGGGTTCTGACCAAAATAAGATAATTTACTTTCAAATAAATAGCTAGTTTCAAAGGGGGAAAAATGGAAATTGCCAGGTGGCAGAGAGGGAGACCATTCATGCTGGAGGTAAGTGGGTATTGAAGTCCTGACTTCCAAGACACCAAGCCTATGTACAGATGAACCTCAGAGGCCAGGGGGGAGGGTTTGAATGCCCTGAAGGAGATAAGACAGCCTCAAGGCCTTTCAAGGTAGAACTGAAACAATCCCCTAATACTTAAAAAGGCTGCCTCCAGGGAAGCAAAACTGAAAGAAAACAAAATTTTAACTGTAGCTGCCCCTGGAAGATGAGATTTAGATATCACAGAAAAACTCACTAGGAAAGAGCCCTCAGAGAAGAGAGAACGCATTATCTTTGGGCACCTGAGGTCAGTTGTCTTCTTGGGCTCAGCTGTACTGCCAGGAACCCTGTCCAGCTTTCTAGCCCATTCATAAGAGGTAAACATTTTCTTTCTCTTGTTAAATTATACATAAATATGTAGTCATTCCTTAGTATCCATGAAAGATTGGTTCCAGGAACCCCCCCCAGATATCAAAATCTATCAATGCTTAAGTCCCTTATATAAAATGGCATAGTAGTTAATCTACATATATCCTCCCATATACTCTAAATCACCCCTAGACAGCCAGCCTGAGTGCGCATGCGTGCTCGCTCGCTCGCTCGCTCGCTCTCTCTCCCTCCCTCCATCTCCCTGTCTCTCTCTCTCTCTCTCTCTCTCTCTCTCTCTCTCTCTCTCTCTCTATTTAGTGAGGCCCTCCTCAACTTTGTGAGACCCGGTTTCAAAATAAAGTATAAAAAATAGGGCTGGGGGTGTAGCGCAGAGGTAGAACGCCCCTGGGTTCAATCCCCGGTACCGCAAAAAAATAATAATAATCATCTCTAGAATACATATAATACCTAACATGTAAATGCTATGTAAACAGCTGTTACACTGTCATATAAGGAATAATTACAAGAAGTCTGTGCTTGGTCCAGATATAATTTATTTCTCCTGAATATTTTCGATTCTCAATGGGCTGAATCCATGGCTGTGGAATCTACAGTTACAGAGGACCAACTGTATAAGTACCAATCAGGGAGAGTTCTTGTTTTTAAGCAACAGAAAGGCGCCTGGCCAGAAGCAACACAAAAGCCCACTGCACCAGGGGTCTTCTAGGGACTAGCAATGTTCTACTTGCTGGGATTGTGGCTATATGTGTTTCTGCTCTGTAATCATTTGTTAAACTACATTTATGTTTTATAAGTTTGTTAGAATTAAAATGCTTTAAAGTTTTTAAAATAAAAGGACCACAAAAATAAAACTGAAAAGTAATGATTAACTCTAGAATAAAGGGGAGACATTAAATGTACTACTGGCACAGTTAAGAATAGACTTTATATTGTCTTAATGAAAACACTGATGTAATCAAAATTACAGGATTAGTTATAATAAACGGTAGTGAAGGAAAGTGTTTGCATATATGGTAGGATGGTAACAGGATAAACCATTCAAAAGCACTAAATCGCCGGGCGAGGTGGCACACGCTTGTAATCCCAGTACTTGGGAGGCGGAGACCGGAGGATCCGGGTTCGCGGCCAGCCTCAGGTACTTATTAGGCCCTCCACAACTGAGACCCTGTTTCAAAAATAAAGAATAGCCGGGCGTGGTGGCGCACGCTTGTAATCCCAGTACTTTGAGAGGCGGAGACCGGAGGATCCGGGTTCACAGCCAGCCTCAGCTCGCTCTCTCTCTCTCTCTCTCTCTCTCTCTCCTTAGTGAGGCCCTCCGCAACTTCGTGAGACCCGGTTTCAAAATAAAAAGTATAAAAAATAGGGCCGGGGGCGTAGCACGGAGGTAGAATGCCCCTGCGTTCAATCCTCGGTACCGCAAAAAAAATAAATAAGTAAATAAAATAAAAATAAAGAATAAAAAATCGGGCTGGGGGTGTAGCTCAGAGGTAGAAGCCGATGGGTTCAATCCTCAGAACCGCAAATAAATAAATAAATAAATAAATAATAAATTAATAAATAAATAAATAAAATTGAAAAATCAAGTAGTACCATGTGCATATTCTTTTGAAATATTTTTGCCGGGCTTGGTGGCGCACGCTTGTAATCCCAGTACTTGGGAAGCTGAGACTGGAGGATCACAGGTTCGTGGCCAGCCTCAGCTACTTGATGAGGCCCTCCCTCCGCAACTTAGTGAGACCCTGTTTCAAAAAATATAAAGAATAAAAAATCGGGCTGGGGGTGTAGCTCGGAGGTAGAACACCCCTGGGTTCAATCCCCGGTACCACAAAAAAAGAAAATAATAATAATAAATAATAAAAAATAAATAATAAATAATTTTTTTTTGCAGTACCAGGGATTGAACCCAGGGGCATTCTACCTCCGAGCTACACCCCCCGCCCTATTTTTTTTACTTTATTTTGAAACCAGGTCTCACAAAGTTGCAGAGGGCCTCACTAAGTAGCTGAGGCTGGCCGCGAACTTGGATCCTCTGGTCTCTGCCTCCCAAGTACTGGGATTACAAGCGTGCGCCACCATGCCCGACTATATTTTTATTTATTTATTTTTTTGTGTGTGTGGTACCAGGGATTGAACCCAGGGGCATTCTACCTTCGAGCTACACCCCCGGCCCTATTTTTTATACTTTATTTTGAAACCGGGTCTCACAAAGTTGCGGAGGGCCTCACTAAGTAGGTGAGGCTGTCCGCGAACCCGGATCCTCCGGTCTCCGCCTCCCAAGTACTGGGATTACAAGCGTGCACCACCACTCCCGGCTTATTTTTATTATTAATATGGAAGGACTATGTATTTTTTAAACTATGTATTACTTTGGTTAAAAAAACAGTAAACTAGTCGGGCATGGTGGTGCACATTTGTAATCCCAGTACTTGGGAGGCTGAGACAGGAAGATCACAGGTTTGCAGCAAGCCTCAGCTACTTAGGCCCTCCGCAACTTAGTGAGATCCTGTTTCAAAATAAAGAATAAAAAAATAGGGCTGGGGGTGTAACTCAGAGGTAGAATGCCCCTGGGTTCAATCTCCAGTACCGCAAAAAAAAAAGGGGTACTGGGGATGTAATTCTACCTCCGAGCTACACCCCCCACCCTATTTTTTATACTTTATTTTGAAACCGGGTCTCACGAAGTTGCAGAGGGCCTCACTAAGTAGCTGAGGCTGGCCGCAGCTACTCCGGTCTACCTCTGAGCTACACCCCCAGCCCGATTTTTTATTCTTTATATTTTTTGAAACAGGGTCTCACTAAGTTGCGGAGGGAGGGCCTCATCAAGTAGCTGAGGCTGGCCGTGAACCTGTGATCCTCCAGTCTCAGCTTCCCAAGTACTGGGATTTTTTTGGTACTGGAGATGGAACCCAGAGGCATTCTACCTCCAAGTTATACCCCCAACCTGACTTTATTTCTTATTTTGAAACAGGGTCTCATTAAGTTGCAGAGGGCCTCGCTAAATTGCTGAGCCTGTCTTTGAACCTGTAATCCTCCTGTCTCAGCCTCCCAAGTACTGGGATTACAAGCATGTGCCACCACACCTGGCTGTAAATTAAATTTATTTATTATTGATTGATTGATTGATTGAATTTGCAGTACTGGGGATTGAACCCAGGGGCATTCTACCTCCAAGCTCCACCCTCACCCCTATTTCTTATTCTTTTTTTTTTTTTTTTTTTTTGCGGTACTGGGGATTGAACCCAGGGGCGTTTTAAGTAGCTGAGGCTGGCTGCGAACCCAGATCCTCTGGTCTCCGCCTCTCAAGTACTGGGATTACAAGCGTGTGCCACCACGCCCAGCTTCTTATTCTTTATTTTGAAACAGAGTCTCACTAGGTTGCGGAGGGCCTCACCAAGTAGCTGAGGCTGGCTGCGAATCCACAATCCTCTTTGTCTCAGCCTCCCAAGTACTGGAATTACAAGCGTGCACCAACATGCCTGGCTGCATGTAAACTAAATTTTAATAAATGAATATTTATTTTGAATGCATCCACTTCCCACCAAATCTCTTATCCAGGCCACCAGCCTCTCTTGCCTGGATTATCATGGCAGATAACTTGTCTTGATACCTTCCTGTCTCTTGATTCCAGATTCATCCTATACCCTGTGACCATACAAGTCTTTCAGAAATATAACTCTTACATCTTGCTTAAAAGCCTTTCACCTTTTAAAGCGTGTAGTTCACTGGACGTGGTGGTGCACGCCTGTAATCCCAGTACTTGGGGGGCTGAGACAGGTGGATCACAGGTTCGAGGACAGCCTCAGCAAGTACTGAGACTCTCATTAATCTACTGGGACCCTGTTTCAAAATAAAAAATAAAAATTGGGCTGAGGGTGTAGCTCGAAGGTAGAATGACCTTGGGTTCAATCCCCAGCACCACACACACATAAAATCTTCAAAGACTCCCCATTTGCAGATTGTGTTGGTTGCTTCCCAATTCATTCCTCTCTCTTTGTTGACAGAGCCCCAATTTGGGGAGCAGGAGGGATTTCCATCTGCTTCGGTGGATAAATGTGGCTGTTTGAGAGGTGGGTACATGAGGAGAGGTCTGGAGATCTGTGGGCAAAGAACAATCTGCTGGCTCCAAATCTAAGGAGAGAAGCACACGATGGAAGAGAAGACACGAGTGCTGCTTCCCTGGTGTAAGCACAAGTGATGCTGGGGACGAGAACCCCGGGAATTGTAGTAATCTTCGCCCCTTCAGAGGCTTTCACTCCAGACCCCACATAAAGATCTGAGAAGAGGAATGGTAGCTACTGTGAAGTGGCCACGGCATGCCACCCAGGCCCTTCTTCCCTACCTCCCCTACTGCACAAAGCCTGAGTCTGTAGGGGAAGGGCACCAAGCACTTTAACCCTATGACCCTGGAAAAATCCCATTTTTTTCTGGAGGAATGAGACAAGGAGAAAAAAACAGCCCCTGGGCAGGGACACAAGTACATACTAGGCCCAGAACTCCAGCTGCAGAACAGGAGCACTCAGGAGGCCACACTCCAAGATGCAGGGATGCAGTGAATGCCTTCAATCCTGCCCAGCAACACTAAGCCAACAAGCATTGAGTAATATGTAATAATATTTCTAGGAGAGGGATAAGAACATAGAAAGTTCCTCTCTGAGGTACTGCACAAATGAAAGTCCTAAAGCTGAGGGTGGAACACACTTTGAGAAAGGTCTGACAAACCAGCTTGACCCCAAGTCAAAGTATCATTAGAGGAATTTGGAGTTTGTAGTGCATTGGAGGGAACCGTAGCAACAATAAACCTTAATCCTGGCCAACTCAACTGGGTTGATGCAAAGCCCACACCAGAGGCCTGGCAGAAGGAAACCCTTTCCTTTGGCCTATATTGTCCTACACAAGATGTCCAACATTCACCAACACAATGTAAGAGAAATGACATGCTTCGAAGGGACAGAGCAATCTTCAGAACCAGACTCAATTTAAAACAGCCAGGTGTGGTGGCACACGCCTATAGCCCCAGTACTTGGAAGGAAAGATATAAGACATGGAGATATTTGATAAGGAATTCAAAATAACTGTAATACAGTAAAGGGTCTAACAGGAAAAATAAACCACATGCAAGATCAAAAGTGTTAGCCAGCCGGGGGTGGTGGCGCATGCTTGTAATGTAATCCCAGTACTTGGGAGGCGGAGACCGGAGGATCCAGGTTCGCGGCCAGCCTCAGCTACTTAGTGAGGCCCTCCGCAACTTCGTGAGACCCAGTTTCAAAATAAAGGATAAAAAATAGGGCCGGGGGTGTAGCTCGGAGGTAGAATGGCCCTGGGTTCAATCCCTGTTACCGCAAAAAAAAAAGTGTAAGACAGCTGGGTGTGGTGGCACATGCTTGTAATCCCAGTACTTGGGAGGTTGAGACACGAGGATTGCAGATTCTCTGCCAGCCTCAGCTATTTAGTGAGGCCCTCTGCAACTTAGTGAGACCCTGTTTCAAAATAAAGAATTAAAAATAGGGCTGGGGGTGTAGCCTGAAGGTAGAATGCCCCTGGGTTCAATCCCTGGTACCACCAAAAAATAAAAGTGGTGCATGCCTATAATCACAGTATTTGGGAGTCTGAGACGGAAGGATCGCAGATTCAAAAACAGCCTCAGCAATAGTGAGACTCATTAAACCTAGTGAGACCCTGTTTCAAAATTAAAAATAAGCCGGGCGTGGTGGCACACGCTTGTAATCCCAGTACTTTGGGAGACGGAGACCGGAGGATCCGGGTTCGCGGCCAGCCTCAGCTCTCTCTCGCTCTCTCCCTGTCTCTCTCTCTCTCTCTCTCTCTCTCTCTCTCTCTCTCAGTGAGGCCCTCCGCAACCTCGTGAGACCTGGTTTCAAAATAAAGCATAAAAAATAGGGCCGGGGGCGTAGCGCAGAATGTAGAACGCATCTGCGTTCAATCCCCGGTACCGCAAAAAAAAAAAAATTAAAAATAAAAATAGGGCTGGGGGTGTAGCTCAGAGGTAGAATGCTCTTGGGCTCAATCCTCATTACCCCCCCACACACACACAAAAAAAAAATCAAAAGTGTAGTTGTAGGACTGGGGATGTATCTTAGTGATAGAGCACTTAGTAGCATGTGTGAGGCTCAGGGTTCATTCAGTCCATGGTGCTGAAAAAAATATCACAGCAGAGCTGGAAACAATTATAATGGTAGCTCTCAAAATGAGAAACTAACAGATGAAGAATACCTTCAATGGACTAATCAGTAAACTTGCCATAGTCAGGGAAAGGAGAGAACTTGAAGATAGGTCAATAGAAATTACCCAGACGTGGTGGGTTAGTATGTCCTTAATTTTGGAAAACTTCCAACCTTTATTTCTTTATTTCCCTCTCTTCTCCTTCTGGAAATCTAACTACATATATGTTAGAATGTTTGCTATTGTCCCACAAGTCTTTGATGCTCTGGGTTTCTTCCTCCCCTTGTGTTTTAGTCTGGGTAATTTTTTTGTGTGTGTAGTACTGGGGATTCAACCCAGGGGCATTCTACGTCTGAGCTCTACCCCCAGCCCAATTTTTTGTTTTAGTTCTTTATTTGGAAACAGGGCCTCACTAAGTTGCAGAGGGCCTCACAAGTTGCTGAGGCTAGCCACGAACCTGCAATCCTCCTGTCTCAGGTTCCCAAGTACTGGGATTACAAGTGTGGGCCACCACACCAGGCTGGCATATCATATTTAAAATGCTACATCAAGCCGGGCGTGGTGGCGCACGCTTGTAATCCCAGTACTTTGGGAGGCGGAAACTGGAGGATCCAGGTTCGCGGCCAGCCTCAGCTCTCTATCCCTGTCTCTCTCTCTGTCTCTGTCTACCTAGTGAGGCCCTCCACAACTTTGTGAGACCCGGTTTCAAAATAAAGTATAAAAAAAATAGGGCCGGGGGTGTAGCGCGGAGGTAGAACGCCCCTGGGTTCAATCCCCGGTACTGCAAAAAAAAAAAAAAAATGCTACATCAAAGCCAGGCTTGGTGGTGCATATCTGTAATCCCAATATTTGAGAGACTGAGATAGGAGGATCACTGGTTTGAAGTGAGTGCCCAGTAACTTAGAGTGAGACTTTTGTTTCAAAATAAAATAGGGCTGGGGGTGTAGCTCAGATGTAGAACGCCCCTGGGTTCAATCCCTAGTGCCATGAAAAAATAAGTGCTAAGACAGGAAAAACAAAAATTTAGCCAGAGAAAAAAAGACATACATAAAAGAAACTATGAATTATTGATTTAAAAGAAACCACACAAGCTAGAAGGCAATGGAATAACTTTAATGTGAAAAGGAAAAAACTTGTTAATGCAGAGCTCAGAATCTGATATTCAATGAAAATATTTTTCAAAATAAGAGTAAAATAAAGCCCTCCTCAAACAAAGAAAAGTTGAAGGAATTCATTACCAGAAGACCTACCCTACAGGAAATGTTAAAGGAAGTTCTTCAGGTAGAAGGAATATGATGGCAGACAGAAACTTGGCTCTCCACAACCACATTAAGAGCACTGGAAGCGCCGGGCGTGGTGGCGTACGCTTGTAATCCCAGTACTTGGGAGGCTGAGACCAGAGGATCTGGGTTCGCAGCCAGCCTCAGCTACTTAGTGAGACCCTCCGCAACTTTGTGAGACCCGGTTTCAAAATAAAGGATAAAAATAGGGCCGGGGGTGTAGCACGGAGGTAGAATGCCCCTGGGTTCAATCTCCGGTACCGCCAAAAAAAAAAAATTAAAAAAATATTAAATCTGTAAATGCGGTTCCAAGTGTTCAAATGATTTTATTTTATTATTATTATTTTTTTTTGCGATACCGGGATTGAACTCAGGGGTGTTCTACCTCCGAGGTACACCCCCGGCCCTATTTTTTGTACTTTATTTTGAAACCGGGTCTCACGAAGTTGTGGAGGGACTCACTGAGTAGCTGAGGCTGGTCGCGAACCCGGATCCTCTGGTCTCCGCCTCCCAAGTACTGGGATTACACGCGTGCGCCACCACGCCCGGCCTTCAAATGATTTTATTATTTTTGTTTGTGTGTGTGTGTGTGTGTGTGTGTGGTACCAGGGATTGAACCCAGGGGCATTCTACCTCCTGGCTACACCTCCAGCCCTATTTTTTATTATTTTGAAACAGGGTCTCACTAAGTTGCGGAGGGCCTCACTAAGCTGAGGCTGGCCAGGAACCTGCGATCCTCCTGTCTCAGCCTCCCAAGTACTGGGATTACAGGTGTGGGCCACCAAACCTGGCTAAATAGCTCAAAGGTAGAACGACCTTGGGTTCAATCCCCAGTCCTACACACACCCAAATAATAATAATGATAATAATAATAATAATAATAATAATAAATTAACTTCAGAATAATCTTATCTGCTCATGAAATTACCCGGAGGAGCTCTAAAAAAGGACTTAATCTAATGGTGAACCCTGGAACCTGGGCTGGGCAGGATGGATATTAAATCTCAAGAGGCCAGTAGTTATGAGTTCTGTGGGCAGGAGGTCTCAAGAGAAGAAAAAAACATGTTATGGTGGGAGGCAGGAGAGGGGGCCATCAACCAACTGGAATCATGAGAACTTCAGAGAGGGGGCCTTGCATTGGAGATGTGGAGGTGAGTCTGTTTCTGGCCACAATATCAGAGGTGTGACTAAGTGAATGAATGTCTACAGTTGGAAAGAACGGAGTGCCACTGGAGATGAGACGGAGATCAAAGACCTGAAAAGCTGTTTTGGATGATGGCTAGTGTTTTGAACAACTCAAGGTGGGGGAAATCACTGTTCCCATAACTGTGAATGGCGCCCCCTGGCGTTATGCTGTGCGCAACCTGCGGAGCCTCTTGCGATGGTCCTGTTAAACCCTAGAGTAACCAAGTATAATACCGTGAGTGGGAAAGTGAGACAGGAAGTAAAATCCTTGGTAAGCAAAAATAATACCTCCTAACTGTATTTACCATATGCTTGGTAAATGTTCTAAGCACAAGTTCAATAATCTTGTGAAAGCAGTATTTTTATTATTGCTACCACGTGTGTGTGTGTGTGTGTGTGTGTGTGTGCTCGCGTGCGCGCGGGGGAGTACTGGGGGTTGAACCCAGGGATGCTTTACCTCCGAGCCCTTTTTATTTATTTATTTTTATTTTTTTTATTTTTTATTTTTTGCGGTACCGGGGATTGAACGCAGGGGCGTTGTATCTCCGCGCTACGCCCCGGCCCTATTTTTTTATACTTTATTTTGAAACCGGGTCTCACGAAGTTGCGGAGGGCCTCACTAAGGAGAGAGAGAGAGAGAGCTGAGGCTGGCCGCGAACCCGGATCCTCCGACCTCCGCCTCCCAAAGTACTGGGATTACAAGTGTGCGCCACCACGCCGGGCCCCCTTTTTATTTATTTTGAACCTGGGTCTCGCTAAATTACCCCGCTCTGGTCTTGAAGTTGCGATCCTCCAGCCTCAGCCTCCCAAGTACTGGGATTACAGGCATGCGCCACCATGCCCGACTCACCCACTACTATTTTACAGATAATAAAAGCAAAAGAAATTACAAAATCTGGTCCTGAACACACTAGGTCAGGGTGCGAGGCTCTACGGTTGGGACAGGACCATTGCCCGGCGCGCTCGCTCGCTCGCAGGCCGCGGGCGCGCCAGGTCCCCCGCCCGCGCGGAGGTCACGTGGGGCGTGGGCGGGGCCTCCCGCGCGCCTGCGCGCCGTGGCGACGGAGCCGAGCCTGCTGAGCAGGCGCTACGTCCGGCGGCTATAGCCGCGTCTTCCCACCGCTCGGCCAGCAGCCGGGGCTCGGGCCGGGGCCCGGGCCCCCGGGACATGGCCCTCCGGCGCGAACAGGGTGACGGTCCCACCTCCAGCCGCTGGGACGGCGGCGCCGAGAAGCCAGGTACGGAAGCCGTCCGGGGGCGGCCTGCGGGGCAGGGGCACTGTTGGAGGAGCGGGCCGGCCGGGCGGACTCTGGGAGACGGAAGGGATGGAGGGCCTGGGGCCCGGCCGAGGAGGAAGAGGGCCTGGTCTGAGGCGACAGACGAAGCCTTGCCTCCGCGGAGGGCGGGCGGGCGGGCGGGCGGCGCCGTCCGTACATCCGGAGCGGGCAGTTGCGGCTCCTCGAGCGCTAGGCCCGGCCTCACCCCGCCTGCGACTGCCCGCCACGTCCGCGGGCTCCTGGGGCCGCCTTCCTCGTCGTGAGGCAGGTTTCCCAAACTTCGCTCTGTCTTAAGCCACATCGCAATTTGAAATACCATAAAATTAACCCTTTTTAAAGCGGACAGTTAAGTGGTTCTTAGTACATAAAGTTGTGCAGACCACTCGTGATTCCAAAATGAAACCCTTATTCATTAACGGTCACTTTCCATCCCCCAGTCTTCACATTCCTGGCAACCCGCCCATCTACTTTCTCATCCTCTGCCACCTTTTAATTTTATATAATTTTGTGAAAAGAGACTCTGTACTTTATACACTATTTCGGTCTAAACAGTACTTTCTCTGAGATCATTGTTTTGTCGCACATATTCTCAAATATGATTTTCATACAATAAATACGTGACAGTTAAAATTATGAATGTTTACTCCGTATCAAGTAAAATGGTAACTATTCCACTTTCCCGTCCTCTGATGGTTGGTGCCCATAATAGAACCAATCACTTTATTCAACCCATTTATTTTGATGAAGCTCCTGGTATCCACAGCTTGTTTCTAGGGGCTCATTTTCATTTTGCTCTTCTGGTAGTGGTTGAAAGTGGAGCTCACTCCACATATTACTTTCCTGGGCCTTTGACATTTGTAACACTTTGCTGGTTGTTTGTGTGACATCTGTCCTCATGGCATAATAGTCAGTGCCCCAAGCGGCAGGGTCTTGTGACCTGTTACAATGCAACTGTATCTAGGTTGTAAGACTTTATCCTCTCCAGTTCCCTTGATTTTGTTTCTTTGGATGAAAGAAGTTTTTTGGTTTTAATAATATTGGAGAATTGTTGGAAAAGTTACTAATACTGGATTTCCTCTTTAGTAGTGTTTATGGTTAGATTGGTTTACTCTCTACTGTTTTGCCCTTTTGTTAGAGTAAAGCATCCTTTTGTGTGTGTGTGTGGTACCGGGGATTGAACCCAGGGGCGTTCTACCTCCGAGCTACACCCCCGGCCCTATTTTTTTTATACTTTATTTTGAAACCGGGGCTCACGAAGTTGCGGAGGGCCTCACTAAGTAACTGAGGCTGGCCCCGAACTCGGATCCTCCAGTCTCCGCCTCCCAAATACTGGGATTACAAACGGACGCCACCACCCCCGGCATACCTGTTTATATTTATGACTCAGGTAGTTAATGAATCTCTTCTAGTTTGGGTACTGTTTTCTTTCTCTTTTTTGCGATAATGGGGATTGAACCCGGGGCATTCTACCTCCAAGCTACACCCTCAGCCTGTTTTTATTCTTTATTTTGAAATAGGGTCTCACTAAGTTGCTGAGGGCCTCAGTAAGTAGCTGAGGCTGAGCATGAACCCCTATCCTCCTGTCTCAGCCTCCCAAACCCTGGGATTATAAGTATCCGCCACCACGCCCAGCTTGGGTACTGTTTTCTATGAACTAATTAAGACCATCAAAGATAAGCTACTATGTTTTATTTTGTATTTATTTATTTATTTATTTATTTTTGTGGTACTGGGGATTGAACCCAGGGGCTTCTATCTCCGAGCTACACCCCCAGCCCTATTTTTCTTTTTCTTTTGAAACCGGGTCTCACTAAGTTGCGGAAGGCCTCACTAAGTAGCTGAGGCTGGCCGGGAACCCTGATCCTCCAGTCTCAGCCTTCCAAGTATTGGTATTACAAGCGTGCGCCACCACAACCGGCTTTTTTTTGTTTTTAGTGGGAATCTTACCCAGAATAAGATAAGGTTTTCCTTTTACAAACCAGACATGAAGTTCAAGCATAAGTTTTCAAGTGTGTGTGTGTGTGTGTGTGTGTGTGTGTGTGTGTGTGTGTAGGTAGCAGCAGCAGCAGTTGTAGTAGCTTGTGGGAATTGAACACAAGCACGGGTATTCTACCTCCAAGCCACGTCCCCAGCCTTATTTATTTTTTATTTATTTATTTTTTGTTGTGTGGCACTGGGGGTTGAACCCGGAGGCATTCTTGCCTCTGAGCTATACCCACAGCCCTATTTTATTTTATTTTATTTTATTATTTTATTTTATTTATTTTATTTTATTTTTGCGGTACTGGGGATTGAACCCAGTGGCATTCTACCTCCGAGTTATACCCCCAGCCCTATTTTGTATTTATTTATTTTTTTGGCAGTACAGGGATTGAACCCAGGGGCATTCTACCTCCAGGCTACACACCCTGGCACTATTTTTTTATTCTTTATTTTGAAACAAAGTCTTACTAAGTTGCAGAAGACCTCCCTAAGTAGCTGAAGCTGGCGGCCAACCCGAATCCGTTTTTTTTTTTTTTAAAGGGTCTCATGCTGGGTGTGGTGGCGCACGCTTGTAATCCCAGTATTTGGGAGGCTGAGACTGGAGGATTGCAGGTTCCAAGCCAGCCTCAGATACTTAGTGAGGCCCCCTGCAACTTAATGAGACCCTGTTTCAAAATAAAGAATAAAAATAGGGCTGGGATGTACCTCGGAAGTAGAATGCCCTTGGGTTCAATCCCCAGTATAGCAAAAAATAAATAAATAAATAAATAAACAAACAAACACACAGGGTCTCACTAGGTTTATGAGAGTCTCACTACTTGCTGGTGCTGTCCTTGAACCTGTGGTCCTCCCGTCTCAGCTTCCCAAATACTGGGATTATAGGCATGCACCACCATACCCGGCTCTTACTATTTATTTATTTATTTATTTTAGTGGCACTGTGGATTGAACCCAGGGGCATTCTACCTCCAAGCTACATCCCCACTCCTATTTTATTTTTATTTTGAAACAAGGTCTCACTAGGTTGATGAAAGTCTCACTGTTTGCTGAGGCTGTCCTTAAACCTGCAATCCTCCTGTCTCAGCCTCCCAAGTACTGGGATTACAACCCTGTGATACCACCCCCGGCTTAATTTTTATTTTGAAATAGGGTCTCAATAAGTTGCTGAGGCTGGCCTTGAACCTGCGATCTTCCTGTTCTCAGTCTCCCAAATACTGGGATTACAGGTTTGCATCACCACACCTGGCTGGTTTTTTTTTTTTTTTTTTTTTTTTTTTTTGCTTGGTACTAGGAATAGAACCCAGGGGTGCTTTACTACTGGGCTGTAACCCCAGCCCTTTTTATTTTTTATTTTGAGACAGTGTCTTATTAAATTGCCCAGGCTGGCCTTGAACTTGTGATCCTTTTGCTTCAGCCTCCTGAGTTGCTAGTATTACTGGTATGAGCCACCCTTCCCTGCACAAGTTAATTTCCAATGTCAACATTAGGAGTTTAGGGGTGGTATAGGGATCTTCCTGTATAGGAAAATCATTCTCAATCTTTCTTTTTCTAGCCAGGCATGGTGGTGCACGCTTGTAATCCCAGTACTTGGGAGGCTGAGACAGGAGGATCACAGGTTCGTGGCCAGCCTCAGCAACTTAGTGAGACCCTCTGCAACTTAGTGAGACCTGTTTCAAAATAAAAGAACAAAATCGGGCTAGGGGTAGCTTGGAGGTAGAATGTCTCTGGGTTCCATCCCCAGTACCACACACAAAAAAAATAATTCTTTTTCTCTTGCATGGCTCTTTCATTGTTTTGATTAAGGCTAGTTTTGTTTTTTTTGTGTGTTTTTTTTTTTTTTTTGCGGTACCGGGGATTGAACCCAGGGGCCTTCTACCTCCGCGCTACACCCCTGGCCCTATTTTTTATACTTTATTTTGAAACCGGGTCTCACGAAGTTGCGGAGGGCCTCACTAAGTAGAGAGAGAGAGAGACACGGATCCTCCGGTCTCCGCCTCCCAAAGTACTGGGATTACAAGCGTGCGCCACCACGCCTGGCTAAGGCTAGTATTTTTAAGTTTAGCTTCTGTAGCCAGGTACGGTGGCTCATGCCTATAATTCCAGTAGTTGGGAGGCTGAGACAGGAGGATCCCAAGTTCAAGGCCTCTGCAATTTAGCAAGACCTTGTTTCAATTAAAAAGAAAATAAAAAGGACTGTGGGTATAGCTCAGTGGTAGAGCATACATGGGTTCAATCACCAGTACCACATACACACACACACACACACACACACACACACACACACACACACACACAAAGTTTAGCTTCTGTTTAAAAGTTGTAAATCCTTTTTTTGTGTGTGTGTGTGGTACTGGGGATTGAACCCAGGGGCATTCTAACTCTGAGCTACATCTCCAGCCCTATTTTTTATTCTTTATTTTGAAACAGGGTCTCACTAAGTTGCGGAGGGCCTCACTAAGTAGCGGGGCACCTCACTAAGGAGCTGAGGCTGGCTGTGAACCTGCAGTCCTCCAGTCTCAGCCTCCCAAGTACTGGGATTACAAGTGTGCGCCACCACACCCGGCAGCCCTGTTTTTTTTTATTCTTTATTTTGAAACAGGGCCTCACTGTGTAGCTGAGGCTGGCTGCAAATCTGTGATCCTCCTGGCTCAGCCTCCCAAGTATGCACCACCATGCCCAACCAGATTGTAAATCTTAAACCAGGTATGGTGGCGCATGCCTATAATCCCAGTACTTGGGAGGCTGAGACAGAAGGATCACAAGTTCAAGACCAAACTCAGCAACTTAGCTCTCAAGACCAGACTCTCAGCAACCTAGCAAGACCCTATTTCAAAATTAAAAAATGGCTTGGGGGTGTTGCTTGAAGGTAGAACACCTCTGGATTCAACCCCCCCAAAATGGTAAATCTTTCTGATAGGCAAATTTAAACCAAATAATCAGTATGGAATTTTGTACTCTCACATAAACTTTCTTTATACAAGTATGTAGATCACTTACCAGATCCAACTCAGTAATTATTTGGGGGCTTTGATAAAATCTCTTGAGAAGATACATAGCTCTGTTCATCTTTAGTCATAGTCCTTTCCCTGTATATTAAGTTGCTCAAGCCAGGTGCTTTGGAGATACCTGTTACTCCAAGGAGGCAGAAAACTATACCTGGGCTCTATAGCCAGAGTTGAAAAAGGTTTATGACAATAATGGACTTGGCCATCTTTATCTGAACTGTTAAGAACTATTGCTTCAGTGGCCCTTATTAAAATAAGCATTTTGCCAGGCACAGTGGCACATGTACTTGGGAGGCTGAGACAGGGGAATCACAGGTTCGAGGCCAGCCTCAGTAACTTAGCAAGACCCTGTTTCAAAAATAAAAATAAAAGTCAGGTGTGGTCGTGCACGCCTGTAATCCCAGTACTTGGGAAGCTGAGATGGGAATCACAGGTTCGAGACTAGCCTCAGCAACTTAGCAAGGCTCTCAGCAATTTAGCAAGACCCTGTTTCCAAATAAAAAATAAAATAGGCCTAGGGGTGTAGCTCAGAGACAGAATGCCCCTGGGTTCAATCCCCAGTACCACTAAATAAATAAAATAAAAAATATAAATAGAGCTGGGGGTGTAACTCAGAGGTAGAATGCCCTTGGCTTCAATCCCAGTACCAAACAAAACAAAACCAAAATAAGCATTTTAATGGAGAGCAGGCCAAAGCAGTACCTATATCATTTTGTCCCCTTTTTGGAATGAATTACTTTTTAGGCATCAGGGATTTATTTATGTAGTTAAACGTAGAGTTTGCAGTTGGCTGTAGGATAATCATTTTATTCCGCCACAGTTATGATCGTCAAGTTCTCTACTACAAAGGAATTTCGAAGGTGTCAGCTTGGGAATATACAGTACCACCTCTCTTATAAGTGAGGCAGTAAATTAGAGAAGAAAGGATTCAGGGCAACTAGAATGACATATTTGATACCTCCAGATGAAATGTAGGCTTTTATCCCAAGCCCAGGTATAGCATTCTCAAGTCCAGAAATGTATGTCTTATTCTAAAATCTGTGTATAAAAATAATAGATAGTAGGCATTCATTTTAATCTTTTCCTGAACATCCCAAGAATAGCTCTGTGATTTTTCTCTTTGATAAATAGGAGAGACCCGCTAGCCTTTTCTCCCTCATTGTGTATTCCTGCTATTGACCCTGTTTATACATTTGTAGCTCATTGAGTTTTCTGGTTTCTCTTACCTTTATGTATCATGAAGAGAGACTATACATTAGATATAATAAAGTATTTGTGGGGGTGGCACATGTATGAGTGCCTTCCTCATCTGCCACTGACATTTAGCCACTAGAATATGGGGTTAAGAACCAGGCATGGTGGCCCACACTTGTAATCCCAGTATGTGGGAAACTGAGATAGACAGAAGGATTGCAGGTTCCAGACCAGCCTCAGCAATTTAGCAAGACCCTGTTTCAAAATAAAAAATAAAATTGGTACCGCAAAAAAAAAAAAATTGGGCTGAGGGTGTAGCTCAGAGGTAGAATGCCCCTGGGTTCAATCCTCAGTACCACACACACACACAAAAAAAAGAGAATATGGGGTTAAGGAAGGGATTATTGGGGCTTGAATAGACAGCAGCCAAAAGAGTCCACAGTTGAGCAGCATGCTACTCTGGGAAGCACCAGGAGCTTAAGAAACAGGCCAGAGTCTGCAGATTGATTCAGAATTCTGTAGTGAGCATATTCTGAACAGTAGTGTGGGAAAAATGATGCCAATAGGCCAATTTTTTCCAGAGGAATAATAACTGAGATATATAATTTATTCTATTCTGTGCATATTTATTGAGTTCTCACAGGATGTCAAAAACAAGAAGACAGCATGTTTTGAAATACAGGATTAAAAATAGAATCAGAGCCGGGCGTGGTGGTGCACACTTGTAATCCCAGTACTTGGGAGGCTAAAACTGGAGGATCCTGGTTCGCGGCCAGCCTCAGCTACTTTTAGTGAGGCCCTCCCCAGCTTAGTGAAAACCTGTTTCAAAATAAAGACTAAAAAATAGGGCTGGGGATGTAGCTTGGAGGTGGAATGCCCCTGGGTTCAATCCCCAGTACCGCAAAAAAAAAAAAAAAAAAAAAAAAATAGAATCAGAACAGTCTTAAGAGAAATAAGTATTGGAGCTGTGGTTTTGATTCAGAAGTAAATGAACATTCTGGCAGATTATTTGCCAAAACCTCACAGAAATCCAGCTCATTGCAAATGGTGTTCTTCTCCCCAAGATACAAGCAACAGTTTTCCTTTCCCCCAGTGTGCTGAATAGCTTACTTGGAAAGAGGCATGGGGGTGGAATATGTCTTAACAAATTGAGGGAAACTTTCTATACTCTTAGCAAATGGGTCCACAGAATTTCTAAATGTCAACTTCCCTCAGAGAGTATTCAGTGTCACCTTTTTTCCTTTTCCTCTTTTCTTACTTTTTTTTTTCTTGGTACTAGTGATTGAATTCAGGGGCATCCTACCTCTGAGCTACATCACCAGCCCTATTTTATTTTATTTTATTTATTTATTTTTTTGTGGTACCGGGGATTGAACCCAGGGGCATTCTACCTCCGCGCTACACCCCCGGCCCTATTTTTTATACTTTATTTTGAAACCGGGTCTCACGAAGTTGCGGAGGGCCTCACTAAGGAGAGAGAGACAGGGAGAGAGAGAGCAAGAGAGCTGAGGCTGGCTGAGAACCCGGATCCTCCGGTCTCCGCCTCCCAAAGTACTGGGATTATAAGCGTGCGCCACCACACCCGGCCCCCTATTTTATTTTTTATTTTGAAACATGGTCTCACTAAATTGCTGTGGCTGGCCTCAAACCTGTGATCCTCTTTTCTTAGCCTCCCAAGTACTGGAATTACAGGCATGGGCCACCAGGCCTGGCTACCGTTTAAGTGCCCTTAACTTGTAATGTGTGGAACATGTGAAAATACTCAAGTAAATTTTATCCATTAGATTTTTTTTCATTGTCAGAAATTTTGGGGGAGTGTATTAGGGATTGAACTCAGGGACACTCTACCTCCGAGTTACACCCCCAATCCTTTTTTAATTTTTTATTTTGAAATAGAGTCTCACTAGGTTGCTGAGAGTCTTGCTAAATTACTGAGGCTGGTCTCAAACCTGTGATCATCCTTTCTCAGCCTCCCAAGTACTGGGATTACATGTGCCACTACACCCAGCCCAGAAATTTTGTGTGTGTTTGGTACTGGGGATTAAACCTAGGTGTGTTCTACCTCTGAGTTACACCCCTACCCCTATTTTATTTTTTATTTTGAAATGGTCTATCTAAGTTGCTGAGGGCCTTGCTAAATTGCTGAGACTGGCTTCGAACTGGTGATCCTCCTGTCTCAGCCTCCCAAGTACTGGGATTACAGGTGTGCATCCACATGCCTGGCTTCTTTGTTAAAAATTAATTCAGTTTCTGCTGATATTTTTCCTCAGCTTATGTTGTCATGTAAAAATTCTTCTCAGAGCCTGGTGTGGTGGCACACACTTGTAATCCCAGTACTTGGGAGGCTGAGACAGGAGGATCACAGGTTCGTAGCCAGCCTCAGCTACTTAGTGAGGCCCTCCACAACTTAGTGAGACCCTGTTTCAAAATAAAGAATAAAAAGTAGGGCTGGGGGTGTAGCTCAGAGGAAGAATGCCCCTGGGTTCAATCCCCAGTACCACAAAAAAAACAAAGAAACAAAAAAAAGTCTTCCGGGGCTAGAAGTGTAGCTCAGTGCTGGAGTGCTTGCCTAGCATGCAAGAGGCCCTAGGGGTTTGATCCCCAGCATCTGGGGGGGGAAAATCTTTTCTTGTTTCCTGTGTGTCTGTGACCCCTCTGAGGACATTCAGCCTGGTCTTCCAAAGGATTATGCCCTGGAGGATAAAACCCAAAGACTCTGCAGCCCAGACCTTGCTTACCCTCTTTTTCTACAGTCCCTCTTGCACTCTCCTTGCACCTGACACCACAGCTTCTCAGAAGTCCTCTTTCCTGGTCATGGTGTTTCATTCATGTGACAAGGTCTTTGCATATACTTTTTACTCTGCCAGGAATACTTTCCCTTGCACACACTCTTCCATGTGGCCAAGTTTTCAAGAAAGTACCAGAATATATTTTTGGTGAAGCCTTTCCTAATTGCCTCAGAAGTAGTCATACTTCCCTCTGGGTTTTCATAATCCTTCATGATTCTATTATATCCTCTGTAAAGCTTATGTCCCTCCCTACTGTGAGCTTCTTAAGGTTTGGGAGGGTGTTGCCTTTATCTTTGTGTGTGTGTGTGTGTGTGTGTGTGTGTGTGGTATTGGGGATTGAACCCAGGGGCATTCTACCTCCGGGATATACCCTCAGCCATATTTTATTTTTTACTTGAAAACGGGGTCTTGCTAAGTTGCTGAGAGCCTCACTAAGTTTCTGAGGCTGTTCTCAAACCTGCAATCTTCCTGTCTCAGCCTCCCAAGAACTAGGAATACAGGCATGTGCCACCACGCCTAGCTTCCCCCACCCCTTTTAAAATTTTTATTTTGAGGGGGACACTAAGAGCTGTGTGCATGTATGTTAACATCAAATTGATATTCACTGTGATGTAAGACTCCAGTGCAGCTGGGCGTGGTGGCGCATGCTTGTAATCCCAGTACTTGGGAGGCTGAGACAGGAGGATCACAGGTTCGAGGCCAGCCTCAGCTACTTAGTGAGCCCCCCCCCCCACAACTTAGATCCTGTTTCAAAATAAAGAATAAAAAAGAGGGCTGGGGGTGTAGCTCAGAGGTAGAATGCCCCTGGGTTCAATCTCCAGTGCCGCAAAAAAAAAGACTCCAGTGCACCAATAAAAGCACAATAAATAAATAAATAAATAAATTTTTATTTTGAAACAGGGTCTTGCTAAGTTTCTGAGGCTGTCCTCAAACCTGTGATCCTCCTGTCTCAGCCTCCCAAGTACTAGGATTACAGGTGTGTACCACCACACCTGGCTATGTGTTCATCTTTTTAATCCCAGTACAATGCTTAGTACAGGTAGACACTCATTAAATGATGGCCTGATGAATGGGTGGACAGATGAGCAGGTGAAAGGATGGATGAATAGGTGGGAGGACACACCTGAGCTAAATGCTTGACACACCTCATAAATAATTGACTTGGTAGGTGCTCTGCTGACAGAGGGAATTGGGGGATTGATTTTTATTCACAATTTCTAGATAAAGCAGCCATTTAATTTAGTGTCTTAACTGGGCCATTTTTGCAGGAAGTGCGAGGAGCTTGCTATAAATAGTTATACCAAGGAGAAGTTAAACCAGAAAGATCTGAAATGGTCACCCTCCTAGGTTACTAGGGAAAACCACAGTTGTCTGCCCAGGATAACAGTTTTACCTGGGCAAAAAGTCATTTGTGTTATTTTCCTGTCTGCAACTCAAATAGCATGTGACTCCAAACCTCTGCTTATGTGGTTTATGATGCATTACAGTTTTCATGGGTTACCAGGGATCCTGGTACCAACTCTCATTAGTGCTAATGTGCAGCTTTGTCACAGAAACATTTGTAGACTGTTTTCTCAGAATAGAACATTCCTGAGGGAAGCTGCTTAGTACCACTTTAATATTAACTCCTAGTGCCTTGCATCTAGAATATTCTCATTATATATATATATATTTGTGTGTGTGCGTGTGTGGTAGTGGGGATGGAACCCAGGGATATTCTACCTCCAAGCTACACCCCCCAGCCCTATTTTATTCTTTTTTTTTTTTTTTTTTTTTGCGGTACCGGGGATTGAACCCAGGGGCGTTCTACCTCTGAGCTATACCCCCGGCCCTATTTTTTATCATTTATTTTGAAACCAGGTCTCACGACGTTGCGGAGGACCTCACTAAGTAGCTGAGGCTGGCCTCAAACCCGGATCCTCCGGTCTCCGCCTCCCAAGTTCTGAGATTACAAGCGTGCTGTCTCCAAATCTTCTATTCTCTGCCTGACTAAATCCTCCCCCTTTTAAGGTGCATGTCGGGTTGGCCTGACACAGTGCAGTTGCTTTGAGTTCTTGGCCTTTATTGCCTACACACACTTATTTTGGGCAGTTATACTGCACTGCCTTTTTTTTTTTTTTTTTGCAGCACCGGGGATTGAACCTAGGGGTGTCCTACCTCCACGCTACACCCCCAGCCCTATTTTTATACTTTATTTTGAAACCGGGTCTCACGAAGTTGCGGAGCGCCTCACTAAGTAGAGAGAGAGAGAGAGACAGGGAGGGAGAGAGAGAGAGAGAGCTGAGGCTGGCCGCGAACACGGATCCTCCGGATCCTCCAGTCTCCGCCTCCCAAAGTACTGGGATTACAACCATGCGCCACCACGCCCGGCTTGCACTGCCTTTTGACATTAGGTGGTGTTTTCTTGTGTTTTGGGTTTATTTTCTCAATGATGCAGGCAACCAGAAGGAATCTAAATATAGGCATCAGCCATTTAACTTCAGCAAGCTGTTCTTATAAGTAGCCATTCTGCTTGAAAACGCTGAGAGCCGGTGACCCCATTACTTTAAATAGGAAAATAATAATATAGCCGGGCATGGTGGTGCACGATTGTAATCCCAGTAATTGGGAAGCTGAGACAGGAGGATCATAGGTTTAAAGCCAGCCTCGGCAACTTAGCAAGGCTCTCAGCAACCTAATGAGACCCTGTTTCCAAATAAGAAATAAAATTGGGCTGAGGGTGTAGCTTAGAGGTAGAATGCCTCTGGGTGTTCAATCCCTAGTACCCCCCAAAAAATAATATGACAGATATCAACCATAAAATCCCAACCTATTTTAAATTATTTTTTATTTTTTATTTTTTGGTGATACTAGAGATTGAACCCAGGGGCATTCTACCTCCAAGCTACACCCCAGCCCTTTTGATTTTTTTATTTGAAACAGGGTCTTGCTAGATTGCTGAGGCTGTCCTTTACCCTGCAATCCTCCTGTCTTAGCCTCCCAAGTACTGGGATTACAGGCGTGTGCCACTATGCCCAGCTAAAAAGTAATTTAAACACAGTAAGTAACAGACTATCAGCTGGTATAGTGGCCCATGTACCTGTAATTCCAGTACTTGGGAGACTGAGCCAGGTTTAAAGATTCGAAACCAGTCTCAGAAGTTTAACAAGACACTGTTTCAAAATAAAAAGGGCCAGGTGTGGTGGCACACACTTGTAATCCCAGTACTTGGGAGGCTGAGACAGGAGGATCTCGGATTCAAGAACAGCCTCAGCTACTTAGTGAGACCCTCCGCAATTTAGTGAGACCCTGTTTCAAAATAAAGAATAAAAAATAGGGCTGGGGGTGTAGCTTGGAGGTAAAATGCCCCGGGGTTCAGTCCTCAGTACCACAAAAATCAATGAATAAATAAACAAACAAACAGAAAAATTTTTAAAAAGGGCTGGGGTATAACTCAGTAGTAAAATGCACCTGGGCTCAATGTTCAGTACCAAAACGAACTAAAAAACAGACTATCATGTAAGAACATAAGATGTTTAAAACATTACTTTATAATCACTAATAATGTATATGATTGTTAAGAAACAGTGGCTTTGTTAGCTGAGCATGGTGGTGCATGCTCACAGGTTCAAGGATAGTGCCAGTGAGTGGTAACTTAGAAAAAAAATGAAGTAGGACTGCAGGCATAGCCTGTTGGTATAGTGCTTGCTGTGCATGTACAAGGCCCTAGTTTCAATCCCCAGTACTATCCCCTCCCAAAAAAGTAGTATTGAGGGTTTTTTTTTTTGTGTGTGGTACTGGGGATTGAACTCAGAGGCCTTCTACCTCCAAGCTACACCCCCAGCCACTATTTTTATTTTTATTTTGAAACAGGGTCTCACTAAGTTGCGGAGGGCCTCACTAAACTGCTGAGGTTGGCCGTGAACCTGCGATCCTCATGTCTCAGCCTCCCAAGTACTGGGATTACAAGCGTGCACCAGCACGCCCAGCTTAATTCTGAGTTTTGAATTATATTTTTCTTACGTAAGCAACAGGAAAAAATTCTTATATTAAGATATATATACTGGATGTGGTGGCGTACGCCTATAATCCCAGTACTTGGTAGGCTGAGATAGGAGGATCGCAGGTTTATGACCGGCCTCAGCAACTTAGTAAGGCCCTCCACAACTTAGTGAGACCCTGTTTCAAAATAAAAATAAAAATAGGGCTGGGGGTGTAGCTCAGAGGTAGAATGACCCTGTTTTAAAATAAAATAGGGCTGGGTTAGGGTGGAGCTTGGAAGTGGAATGCCTCTGGATTCAATCCCTAGCACCACCAAAATATAGTAATAATAATTATTATTATTATTAATTAGCCAGGTGAGGTGGCCCAAGCCTCTAATCCCAGTACGTGGGAGGCTGAGACAGGAGGAACACAGGTTCAAGGCCAGCCTCAGCAATTTAGCGAGAACCTCAGCAACTTAGAAAGACCCTGATTCAAAATAAAAAATAAAAGGGGCTATGGGTATAGCTCAGAAGTATAGTGTTCCTGGGTTCAATCCCCAGTATAAAACACACACACACAGCCAGGCGTGGTGGCACACGCTTGTAATCCCAGTGTGTGGGAGGCGGAGACCGGAGGATCTGGGTTCACGGCCAGCCTCAACTACTTAGGCCCTCTGTGACTTAGTGAGACCCTGTTTCAAAATAAAGAATAAAAAATAGGGCTGGGGGTGTAGCTCGGAGGTAGAATGCTACTGTGTTCAATCCCCAGTACCGCAAATAAATAAAATAAATAAATAAATAAATAATAAAAAAATACACACACATAATTATTCTGATTTGTGCCTATGATCCTTGGTTCAGACCTATAGAAAGAGGTCATCTTTTTACAAGTAGGCATCTTGCCAGATGTGGTCCCATGCCCCTGTAATCCAAGCTACTTGGGGGGGGCTGAGGCAGGAGGATCACAAGATCAAGGTCAGCCTTGGTAATTTAGTATGACCCTATCTCAAAATAAAAAAGGGCTGGGGATGTAGCCCAGTGGTAGAATACTTGCCTAGCATTAAGGCCCTGGCTTCAATCTCTACTACTGCAAAAAAAAAAGTTAAGTAACTTAAAATCTATTTTATAATGAGCATTTGTGCCCCACCCCCGTGATTCAACACACTGGACCTGAAATAATAGTATCTCTGGCCATGAGACTTTATGCCAGCAGGTGATCTCAGAACTAAGAGGAATTGGAGCCCTAAGCAGTACATGCTGAATTATGCCTCATGCTCCCACATACATCTTTTTTTTCAGATCTTAATGCTAAAAGGAAAAAGAAGGTGGCAGCAATACACCAGGCTCTAAACAGTGATCCCCCTGATGTGGCTGCCCTCAGACGCATGGCTATCAGTGAAGGAGGGCTCCTGACTGATGAGATCAGACGAAAAGTATGGCCCAAGCTCCTCAATGTCAACACCAATGACCTACCTCCTATGTCAGGTAATGGGACGAGGGCCCAGGGAGGGGGCTTGTCTAGGAGGCAGGCAGAAAGGAATTCTGGGATCCTTGGTTTTTATGCTTATTTCGAACCAAGAAATGTTTCCAGAAACATTTTAGGAAATCCTTGAGCCCACTCCGAAAATAAGTTCAAACTGCTGTGTCTAATTTCATTCCAAACTGGAATGAGCTTTGCTTAGAGATTAAAATGTTGACTAGGTAGTAGGGTGTTTTATTAAAAATCCCTTTCTAGTGGCTGGGCATGGTGGTACTTGGGAGGCTGAGACAGGAGGATCGCAGGTTCGAGAACAGCCTCAGCAAGTAGTGAGACTCATCAACCTAGCGAGACCCTGTTTCCAAATAAAATCGGGCTGGGAGTGTAGCTCGGAGGTAGAATGCCTCTGGGTTCAACCCCCAGCAACACACACACACACACACACACACACACACACACCCTACAGATTCACTATTTGGAGGTGGGTTGTGGCAGTCTTTAACAAGCTCCCCAGCTGATTCTGATGCAGAGGATCTACATTTTGAGAAACACAAAACAAAACCTTTTCCATGGGAAGTTCTAAGATTCTTTGGAATTCCATAATTCTAGGAAAAAACTGTTACTTAACTAATTTACAAGGCCATGCCGAGCATGGCGGCACATGCCTGTAATCCTAGTACTTGGGAGGCTGAGACAGGAGGATCGCAGGTTTGAGGACAGTCTCAGCAGGTAGTGAGACTCATCAACCTGATGAGACCCTGTTTCAAAATAAAAATAAAATAAGACTGGGGGTGTAGCCCGGAGGTAGAATGCCCCTGGGTTCAATCTCCAGTGCCACACACACACAAAAAAAAAAAACAATTTACAAGGCCATGTAGTGAAAGGAATTCCTTGGAGTGCAGTTCAGAATACAAAGGAAGCTGGGTGTGGTGGCTCATGCTTGTAATCCCAGTACTTGGGAGGCTGAGACAGGAGGATGATCACAGATTTGAAGCCAGCCTCAGCAATTTAGCAAGGCCCTCCGCAACTTAGTGAGACCCTGTTTCCAAATAAGAAATAAAATCAGGTTGGGGTATAACTTGGAGGTAGAATGCCTCTGGGTTCAATGACCAGTACCCCCCAAAAAATACCCAAAACAAGCCAGGTGTGGTGTTGCACACTTGTAATCCCAGTACTTGGGAGGCTAAGATAGGAGGATCACAGGTTCGCGGCCAGCCTCAGCTACTTAGTGAGGCCCTCCGCAACTTAGTGAAACCCTGTTTCAAAATAAAGAATAAAAAATAGGGCTGGGGGTGTACTCAGAAGTAGAATGCCCCTGGGTTCAATCCCCAGTACTGCAAAAAATAAACAAATAAATAAATAAATAAACAAAACAAAATACAAAGGAAAGTACTATAAAACAATGAATCTGCCTTATTGTTCATTCACTGGATTATTCATTCACTTTATTGCTTTCATGCTATTATGGCAGAATGCCAGGTGCTGGGGGGATTCTTCCATTCATTTGGCAGATACTGTTGTGCTTCTATTATGTGCCAGGTTCTGGAGGTAAGTAAATCAGGACTCTGCTGCTAAACACAGTGTCATAGTACTGCTAAGTTCTTCCTCCCTCCCTCTCTTGTTTATTTTATTTTATTTTATTATTTTTGTGTGTGGGGGGGTACTGGGTATTGAACCTAGAGGTGTTTTATCTCCAAGCTACATCCCCAGCCCTATTTTATTTTTATTTTATTTTATTTATTTATTTTTTGCGGTACCGGGGATTGAACCCAGGGGCATTCTACCTCCGCGCCACACCCCCGGCCCTATTTTTTATACTTTATTTTGAAACCGGGTCTCACAAAGTTGCGGAGGGCCTCACTAAGTAGAGAGACAGAGAGAGAGACAGGGAGGGAGGGAGAGAGAGAGAGAGCTGAGGCTGGCCGCGAACCCGGATCCTCCAGTCTCCGCCTCCCAAAGAACTGGGATTATAAGCGTGCGCCACCACACCTGGCCTAATTTTTAAAAAATTAATTAATTACCACAACTTAGTGAGGCCCTGTTTCAAAATAAAAAGTAAAATAGGGCTGGGGGTATAGCCAGAAGGAGAATGCCCCTCGGTTCAACCCCCAGCACCAAAAAAAAGTATTTATTTATTTATTTACTTATTTATTTATTTTGTGGTAGTGGGGATTGAACCTAGGGGTGTTCTACCTCCGAACTACACCCCAGCCCTATTTAATTTTTTGTTTTGAAACAGGGTCTTGCTAGGTTGCTGAGAGTCTTGCTTAGTTGCTGAAGCTGGTCTTGAACCTGCGATCCTCCTGTCTCAGCCTGCCAAGTACTGGGATTACAGGTGTATGCCACCACGCCCAGCAAGTTTACTCCTTTTTGAACAGCTCAGGATGCCTACAGTTTTACAGATGTTGGAGTTTTCCCATCATGGTTTCCACATTCATGATTTTATTCGGTCCTATGGTAATCTGAAAAGTGCATATGGAAGGGGATGTCCTCATTTTACAGATGTGGGCAGTTCCCCAGTGATGCACAGTGGCAGGCTACACAGGGCCAGATGCCCTGACTTCTGCTGCTTTCTCCTGCCCACCGTACTGCTCCTGGACAGTCAGTGTTCACTGCTGTTATGGTCATCATGGCTTTCATTAAACAGCATGTGTTTGGAACTAAACTAGTGATTCTCTTCCAAATGTTTCTGGAGTTGTGTCCTCTTCAGGAAAAAGCCAACATGTGTCTTCCAGGCCTTTGACTTCATTCCAGAATGTTTTGCTCCTTATCTGGCTTCCCAGACATTCCTGCAATAACAAGCTCCTCTTCCTCTGATAGGGAAGGACCTACGGCAGATGAGCAAGGACTATCAACAAGTGCTGCTGGATGTCAGGCGGTCTTTACGGCGGTTCCCTCCTGGTGAGAAGCTCTCCCATCTTGCCACATTTGGAATGAGGCTTTCTGTCCTGTTGCACTTACCGTCCTGTGTTGGTGCTTGCCAGTCCCAGGGAGTTCCCAGCATCCAGAGACCTAACTTGCAGAACACTGCTCCTTGGGCACATTTTAGTGCTTGCAATCTGCTGAGTCATTCTTTACTGGGTCACTTGAACCTCCACTGTGTGACAGCCTGAACCCAAAATAATTTCTCTTGGCCTAGAGGTGGTGAGTGAAAGAAGAGGATTTTTGGTCTTTGTTTTTCCTTCATGCCACAGAAGGAACTTCATAGGAATTGTTAGAGCCTTCGGTCTTGCTTTAGAGAGCAGATTGGTTTGGGATTGGGCACTAATAAGAACTGTTAATGTCTTCATTTAATTCCATTTATAAATAAAGATGTCTTATACATACATATATTGAGTCTCTTGGACTGGAAGGGAGGCTATTCCCTGCATGTTTATAGAGTCTGTTCTTTTTTTTTTTTTTTGTGATACTGGGGATGGAACCCAGGGACATTCTACTTCTGAGCTACGCCCCCAACCCTATTTTATTTTTTATTTTGAAACAGGGTCTCACTAAGTTGCAGAGGGCCTCACTAAGTTGCTGAGGCTGGCCACGAACCTGCAATCCTCCTGTCTTCAGCCTCCCAAGTACTGGAATTACAAGCATGCGCCACCATGCCTGGCCTATTTCTCTGCTTCTGACAACTGCACCTCAAGGTCCCTGAAGAGAGAATTGCTAAAGGGAATGAGAACCTCTAACCCTGTTGGTTCACTCATCTGAACCAAGCTTTGGCTGTGACAGACCTTCTTTCTTGCTTTCATCCTTGCTCCCTGGAGAGGCTCTTTTTAATTAATTAATTTATTTATTTATTTTCAGTACTGGGGATTGAACCCAGGGGCAATCCCCAGTATACCTCTGAGCTACACCTCCAGCCCTATTTTTTATTCTTTATTTTGAAACAGGGTCTCACTGAATTGCAGAGGGCCTCACTAAGTATCTGAGGCTGGCCTCGAACCTGCAATCCTTCTATCTCAGCCTCCCAAGTACTAGGATTATAGGCATGTGCCACCACGCCCAGCTTATTTTTTATCTGGAAACAGGCCCTTGCTAAGTTGCTAAGGCTGGCCATGCACGGCTCTTCATTTTTTGTTTTATCTTTTATAGAATGCCTTTTTTTGAGAAGGTATAGAGTAAATATGGGCAAGTGGTGAGCTTTGCTCTTACCTGGAATTCTGTTTTTCATTGTAATCTGGACCCTCACATTAGCTATTTTCTCTCATAATATCTATTTTTTTTGTGTGTGGTACCGGGAATTGAACTCAGGGGCATTTTACCTCAAGCTACACCCCCAGCCCTATTTTTTATTCTTTATTTTGAAACAGGGTCTCACTAAATTGCGGAGGGCCTCACTAAGTAGCTGAGGCTGGCTGCAAACGTGCGGATCTTCCTATCTCAGCTTCCCTAGTACTGGGATTACAGGCATGCGCCACCACACCGGCCTTATTTTTTATTTTAAAACAGGGTCTCATTAGCCAGGTGTGGTGGTGCACTCCTGTAATCCTAGTACTTGGGAGGCTGAGACAGGAGGATCATAGGTTCAAGGACAGTCTCAGGAAGTAGTGAGACTCATCAACCTAGTGAGACCCTGTCTCAAAATAAAAATAAAATAGGGCTGGGGGTATATCTTGGAGGTAGTGTGCCACTATGCCCATCTTTGTTGTTTGTTTTTATTTTTTTGTGGTACTGGGGATTGAACCCAGGGGCATTCTACCTCTTAGCTACACCCCCAGACCTATTTTTTATTCTTTATTTTGAAACAGGGTCTCACTAAGTCACGGAGGGCCTTACTAAGTAGCTGAGGCTGGCCGCGAACCTAGATCCTCCCGTCTCAGCCTCCCAAGTACTGGGATTACAAGTGTGCGCCACCACGCCCGGCTTCTCATAATATCTATTATTAATAGCTCAAACTCTGAGAATGCGAAATTAACATCCTTGCCCATCAGCTTGTTACAACAGAAAAAAACTTCACCCTTGTGTTCCACATTGTTCAGTTATGCTTCGTCCAAGTGAGCCTTTATGAGCAGGCTGCAACCCAGGTTCACTTGGGAAGACCCAAGTCCTCAAGGATTGTGGCATGCACAACTGAGCATGCAGCTCCTAGGAATACTCGCCTTTTTTTCCCCCTATGGTACTGGGGATTGAACCCAAGGGCATTCTATTTCTGAACTATACCCCAGCCTGTTTTATTTTTTATTTTGAAACGGCCTCACTAAGTTACTGAGGCTGGCCTCAAACCTGTGATCCTTTCTCAGCCTCCCAAGTATTGGGACTACAGGTATGTGCCACCATGCCCAGCTTACTGGGATACTCTTGATTATTTTTCTTATAGCTTTTCCCAGTTGGCTTAGGCAGAACTGTCCTCCAAGCAGTGAAGACCACATGAACTTTTCCTCCAATTCACATACTTGCCAGAGTTGGATTTTCTGGAAAGATTTCAATAGAAGAATTAGAGCAAAGATTATGATAGCTTTCCAGCTACAACTTCAATTCCTTATCCCTCCCTCCCTCCCTCCCTCCCTCCCTCACTGTACTGGGGATTGAACCCAGTGGCATTCTACCTCCAAACTACACCCCCAGCCCTTTTTATTTATTTATTTTTTTTGGAACAGAGTCTTAGCCTGGTATAGTGGCACTCGCCTGTAATCCCAGTACTTGGGAGGCTGAGACAGGAGGATCGCAGGTTTGAGGACAGCCTCAGCAATGTAGTGAGACTCTCAACAATAGTGAGACCCTGTTTTAAAACAAAAAAAAAAGGGCTGCAGGTGTAGCTCAAAGGTAGAACATTAATACTCAATACCACAAAAAAAAAAAAGAAAAAAGAAACAGGGTCTTGTTAGATCTCTGAGATCCTCCTGTCTCAGCCTCCCAAGACTGGGATTACAGGCGTGTACCACCATGCCCAGCTAACTTCAATTTCTTTGGCTACTGTTCAGCTCTCTAAACTGAACTTTAAGGTCCAAGTTCATCTCTAGTTCCAGAAGTGCCAGGGAGATGCAGGACTCAAACTTGTGCTTCTTGCCTTTGGTCTTCAGTTTGGCACTTCAGCTGAGCCTGGCCTTCTCCTTGTTGAGCATCAGCTAAAGAAGAGCAAGTGAGGCCGGGCGTGGTGGCGCACGCTTGTCATCCCAGTACTTGGGAGGCAGAGACTGGAGGATCTGGGTTCACAGCCAGCCTCAGCTACGTAGTGAGGCCCTCCACAACTTTATGAGACCTGGTTTCAAAGTAAAAGGATAAAAAATAGGGCCGGGGATACGCCCCTGGGTTCAATCACCGGTACTGCAAAAAAAAAAAAAGAACAAGTGAGTCAAGGAGCTATGCTGGCCACTGACAGGAACAGCTCCATCCTCTGAAAGAGTTCCAGAGGCAGGTGGCCCCATTTCTAGCTGCATCTTTGGATTGAGGAGAGCAGTCCTTCCCAGAATATTGGTTTGGTTTAGAGAGAAACATGCAACTTTTTCAGTTTTGTTTTTTGTTTTTATTTGGCACTGAGGATTGAATCCAGAGGCATTCTACCTCCAAGTTACACCCCCAGCTCTATTTTATTTCTTATTTGGAAACAGGGTCTCACTAAATTGCAGAGGGCCTCGCCAAGTTGCCAAAGTTGGCCTTGAACCTGCGATCCTCTTATCTCAGCCTCCCAAGTACTGGGATTACAAACATGCACCACCATGCCCAGCGTTTTCAGTTTTTAATTTATAATTGTATTCTAAAAAATTGAAAAATAGGACAGAGAATTCCCCAGATACTTTTAACCTAGTTTTCCTTATGTGTTAACATTTTACCACATTTGCCTTATTAACTGCTTGCTCTCTTTTCTTCTCCATGTACACACATAAATTTCTTTCTGAACTATTTAAGAGTAAATTGCAAGGCCGGGCGTGGTGGCCCACGCTTATAATCCCAATACTTGGGAAGTTGAGACAGGAGGATCACAGGTTCATGGACAGCCTCAGCTACTTAGTGAGGCCCTCCACAATTTAGTAAGACCCTGTTTCAAAATAAAGAATAAAAATAGGGCTAGGGGTGTAGCTCGGAGGTAGAATGCCCCTGGGTTCAATCCCCAGTACCACACACACAAAAAAAGAGTAAATTGCAGTTGGTACATGTCTGTAATCCCAGTACTTGGGAGGCTGAGACTGGAGGATTGCAGGTTCTAGGCCAGCCTCAGCAACTTAGCAAGGCTCTCAGCAACTTAGTGAGACCATCTCCAGTACCACCAAAAAACAACAAAAAAAGTAAATTGTAAACCTAGTCCCTCTTTATCCGAAATATTTCAGAATGTAGTTCTAAAAATAAGGCTCTTACATAATCACAGTACAATTACCAAAGTCAGTGACAACACTGAAAAGTACTGTTATCTAATCCACAGATTTTTTTGAGATTTTACCATTTATCCTAGTAATGTCCTTTATAGGAAAAGGAAATATAAATTCATACATTTCCCATTCAGTCATCATATCTCTTTGACCTCTCTTAATCTGGAACAGTTTCTTTGTATTCATGACAGGCCAGTTATTCTGTTAAATTTTCCTTACTTTGGGTTTGTGTGGTAGTCCCTGGTTATGAGGTTCAGGTGTATGCCTGTTTATGATAAGATCCCACTGACATGCCACAGAGTTCTTGTCAGCACATCACATCAGGAGGTACATGCTGTCCCATGGTCATGTCAGTGATAGTAATTGTGATTTGGCTAAGATGGTGTCTCCAGACAGGCATGGTGGCACACACCTATAATCCTAGCAACAGCAGCAGGAGGCTAAGGTAGGAGAATCGAAAGTTCAAGGCCAGCCTTGGCAACTTAGTGAGACCCAGTCTCAAAATAAAAAAGGGCTGGAAATATAGCTCAGTGGTAAAGCACCTCTGGATTCAATCCCTAGTACTACAAAAAAACAGGAAAAGATGGTGTCTCCAGGTTCCTTGCTGCAAGGCTGACGGCCTGGCTCTTCCCGTGTGCCAGCTGTGTCAACCATATATGGATCTTGATAAGTATGGCTGCCTTGTGTGTGATTCATTTTCTTTTATTGGATACTTTTTCTGAAAGTCCATTGCTGGCCTTCTTCCTAACCTTCTTACTAGGCTGTTTGCTGTTTTCAAATGCATCTCCTCTCCCCAGGCATGCCAGATGAACAAAGAGAAGGGCTGCAGGAAGAACTGATTGACATCATCCTCCTCATCTTGGAGCGCAACCCTCAGCTGCATTACTATCAGGGCTACCATGACATCGTGGTCACGTTTTTGCTGGTGGTAGGCGAGAGACTGGCAACATCCCTGGTAGAAAAACTGTCTACCCACCATCTCAGGTACAGAAAAGGGAGGAACAGAAAGAGAAGGGTGTCACTCTTCAAGCCCCCTTAGGATGACTCCTTGGCTCGTTTTCTAGTCAAAAAAATTTTTTTAATTTTTTTTTGGTGTGTTACTGGGGATTGAACCCAGGGGCATTCTACCTCTGATCTACACCCCAGCCCTATTTTATTTTTTACTTTGAAACAGGGTCTCACTAAGTTACTGTGCTCTGGCCCTGAACCTGCACTCCTCATTTCTCAGCCTCTGAAAGTACTGGGATTAGAGATGTGCACCAGTGTGTCTAGTTTGTAGTTGGTTTTTTTCAATTTGAGTCCACTCAACCCACCAGCCTTGGTCTAGATTTTGATCTGACCTAGCTCATTGAGTTGTCTCCCTCTAGGGATTTCATGGATCCCACAATGGATAACACCAAACACATTTTAAACTATTTGATGCCCATCATTGACCAAGTGAATCCAGAACTCCATGACTTCATGCAGAGGTACGTATGTGTCTGCATGTATGTGTGTATGTACACATACCACCTTGTACCTTGCTCCTGGTTTTGTTTATTCCTCAGAAATCTAGCTCATTTTCATCAGCTTATGCTGATTAGTGCTAAGTTCTTCCAAGTTTCTCTTTCTAGTCATTAGTGATCTGGATAATTCAGTTCTTTACACAGTCTTGGAGCACTTGTTGAACACTGTGCTCTTTTGGGGATACAAGGATAAGATGCCCCATGGCTTGAAGAGTTTCCATCTGGTAGGGAGAGGTGAATAAGGTAAGTTTGCCAATGTGGACTTTGAGCTTCTTGCTCCAAGAAAAGTAGAGTGCTCAGGGATTAAAGAAGACAAGATCATCTGTGGGTGGTTTCATTTCCCAAGTACCAAGGAGAAGAAGAATTTTTCTTCAGATGTCATAAGTTTTGTTTTTTAAAAAAGTAATAGCTGTGTTTTAAGACAGTCCAGTGGTCTTATGTAACTGAAAAATTATGTAGTTGTGTTTCTGAGGGTTTTTTTTGTATGTGTGGCACTGGGTATTGAACCCAGGGGAATTCTACCACCAAGCTACACCCCTAGCCCAATTTTTTTGTGTGTGTGCTGGGGATTGAATCCAGGAACATTCTACCTCCAAGCTACATCCCTGGCCCTATTTTGTTTTTTTTAGTTTGAAACAGGGTCTCACTAAGCTGCTGTGACTGGCTGTGATCCTGTGATCCTCCTGTCTCAGTCTCCCAAGTACTGGTATTATAAGCATGCGCCACCATGCCTGGCTCAATTTTATTTTGAAACAGGGTCTTGTTAGGTTGCTGAGAGTCTTGCTACTTGCTGAGGCTGTCCTTGCAATCCTTCTGTCTCAGCCTTCCAAGTACTGGGATTACAGGTGTGCGCCACCATGACCAGCCATAGTTTTGTTTCTAAGCCTGAGAATATGTGCCTGTGCAAAAAGAGTAAAACTGTCTAGGAAAAAAACAATAGTATAGTTCTCTGAAAAACAACTCCCCTTATTCCCATAGTTGACATCTTTTGAGCATTAGGAGAGCACCCAGTGAAATCAGGCGGCCAGTGCACTGTTCTGATATTTAGTGTCATAGTACATTTTAAAGACTTTGTATTCTGGGAGAAGATGATAAATCCCTATGTGACTGAATTTTCCAGAAAGTGTATTTCCCAAATGTTTCTTTCTTGCCAGCGTTGAGGACAAAATTAGGCCCAGAAAGAGGGAAGGGATGACCCACAGGAAACCTAACTTCTGCATTTCCTTTGCTTCTAGTGCTGAGGTGGGGACCATCTTTGCCCTCAGCTGGCTCATCACCTGGTTTGGGCACGTCCTGTCGGACTTCAGGCACGTTGTGCGGTTGTACGACTTCTTCCTGGCCTGCCATCCATTGATGCCCATTTACTTTGCGGCTGTGGTAGGTACAGGCTGTGCACAGCCTGGTGCACCATTACCATCCCGGTGTGATCGTCTTCCCTGAAGGGGCTGGTGATTATGGAACCATGCAGGACCTAGCATTCCCCAGGCAGCTGTCCCTCAGCACCACTCTGCGTACTGTAAATGGGGATGCCAGGAAAAACAGTGCTGGAAAGTGCTGGTTAAACAGGTTTCTTTACTGCAAGACTCTTCCAAACCTTTAAAGTGCCATTTTGGCTGGGCGTGGTGGTGCACGCCTGTAATCCCAGTACTTGGGAGGCTGAGACAGGAGGATTGCAGGTTCGAGGCCAGCCTTGGCAACTTAGTGAGACTCTCATCAGCCTAGCAAGACCCTGTTTTAAAATAAAAAATAGTGCTGGGGGTGTGGCTTGGAGGTAGAATACCCCTGGGTTCCACCCCCAGTACCATATACATGCACAAAAAAAAGTGCCATTGTGGATGATTCCTAACTGACACCTCCGAGAACATCATTAGAGAAACAGCACTGTGGCCTACCAGCACCAGGCTTCAGAAGAGTTCTGGCGTAGGAGAAGTGAGGTGGCTTGTGGTCATGGGTGGGGGCTCCACTTATTAGAAGGTGGGAATCCAGGGGGGTTCTTCATGGGTCCCTTCAACAGCTATGGATTTGTGTACTAGCAGTCAGAAGGAAGATGTTTAAATGGAGCAGGACCATTCCTTCTGCTGTTTGAATAATTTCTTCTGTGCTGGAGCTCCATGAATCTCCCAGTACTCCCCCTTTTCTTCTTCCATAAATATAATTGGTCAGTCTTTCACATCGTGGGTGGACGTTGGTTTTTAACAGACAGGGCCAGCCCAGCAGGAACAGCACTGAGAGTGTGTACCTTATTCCCTCCTCAGTGGATACTAGAGTTTGCTGAACATTTGGACTGAGCCCTGTCTCTTAACTGTTTAAATTCATCTATGGAGAATGAAATCTAGTGGCCCAGGCTCTGTGTCTGGTCTCTGATGCAAAGCCTTATTCCCCACAGATAGTGTTGTATCGTGAGCAAGAAGTCTTGGACTGTGACTGTGACATGGCCTCGGTCCACCACCTGTTGTCCCAGATCCCTCAGGACCTGCCCTATGAGACGCTGATCAGTAGAGCAGGGGACCTCTTTGTTCAGTTTCCCCCTTCTGAACTTGCACGTGAGGCAGCTGCCCAGCAGCAGGCCGAGAGGTGAGTGAGGCCAAGGCGCTGGTGAAGCTGGGTGGGTAGAAACAAGCGGAGGGAGGACTTGGGTCTGGTGGGGACAGGTGGGACATGTTGCCAGAGCTAAGCTCAAGTGGAATCCCTTCCTTAAATTTCATGGGTCTTTACCCAGAAGAGCTCTCTGAGCAGCGGACAGCTCTGCGCTCAGCCTATTGAGTGGAGCTGCTCCCTGCCCTTCTCCTTTGATACCATTCCTGCTTCCTGCCTCCTGCCCCCACAGAACGGCAGCCTCTACCTTCAAAGACTTTGAGCTGGCATCTGCCCAGCAGAGACCGGACATGGTGCTGCGGCAGCGTTTTCGGGGACTTCTACGGCCTGAGGCTCGAACAAAAGATGTTCTGACCAAACCAAGGACCAACCGCTTTGTGAAACTGGCCATGATGGGGCTGACGGTGGCCCTGGGAGCAGCTGCGCTGGCAGTGGTGAAAAGTGCCCTGGAGTGGGCCCCAAAGTTTCAGCTGCAGCTGTTCCCCTGAAGCCCGAGGAGCCGTGTCCTCAGTGCAGCAAGGTCCCACCCTTCCATGGAAGGCCTGGAGGGTGGGATTCCCTTGATTAAAAGGTTTCTGTCAAGGGTGTCCTCTTCCTGACACCCTCACCTGCCTGTCCGTTTGCTTTGGCTTCACAGGCCAGTAACAGAGCCAGCCTACACGGTGGCCCCAAGGGCCTGGGCCTAGCACTCTCCCCATACAGGGGACCTCGGTGCCTGCTCTGCCACCTCCCCTCAGGTTGGAAGAAGTGGATTCTTTCGTTCCTAGCTGCCCTGGGAATCTCTGGGCCTGGGCTTTCCTAGCTGGACCCTGGAATGCCCTACTCGTGACTCCTCATGCTCTGTCTCCTCTAGACAGGCAAAGGAGGGGCCACTGCTGAAGGAGTTGGGTCTTGGAATGAAAGCAAGAGGGAGAGGGCTCTAGCCTGGGAGGCGGGTGGGCTCTGAAAAGCAGCTCCTTAGCTGGTTAGAAGTCAGACAGACATGAACTAGGTCCCTAGTTAAATCCTACCTATTTTCAGCTGAGAAATCATGTGGGCATTTCCAGTTCAGCAGGAAGGAATATTAATCACCTAGACTGGTTTTGTCTGCTTTTTTCCCCTCTCCCTTTCTCTTCTATAAGCCACATGACATTACTTACAAGAGACACTTTTATTACTATTTTTAGAATTATATACTCCTAACATGTAAAATACTCTCACTTTTAAAATAATAGTTCCTTCATAGTACTCATCAGAAGGATGAGCTTCTAAGATCCTGAAGTTTACTCTCTCCTCAACTGTGTAACATTTCATTTCAGCCAGAGTTGCTGTTTGGAAACAGCCCCATGCTTCCAGAGTGCCCCCTCCTGGCCACCTCCTTCCTGTTTCCACAAATCACGCTTCGCCCAGCTAGGCGCCCACTCACTACCTTGCCATTGTCTTTGGGTTTGATTTATCTGAACTCCGTATCTCTCCGCCTAGTGGGAGATGTCATTGGAAACAGTGGCACCCAGAAAGGGACAAACCACAGCCTGGAGAGCTGGGCAGGAGCCTGGAGCAGCCAGCCCTGCCGCAGGCTTCCCTGAGGACCCTCCAGGCCTTGGGAGTGGGGCCGGCACGGGGGGATTGCTCAGTCCTTCTGAGTAATCTGTCCCTCAGCTTTCCTGTAAGTGAAGCCAGGTTTGTTTTACAGTGCCTTTTGCTGCTTTAAAAAATTGGAGTATAGAGCCGGGTGTGGTGGTGCACCCTTGTAATCCCAATACTTGGGAGGCTGAGACAGGAGGATTGCAGGTTCGCAGCCAGCCTAAGTTAGTGAGACCCTGTTTCCAAATAAAATAGGGCTGGGGGTGTAGCTCGGAGGTAAAAGGGTTCAATCTCCAGTTACACACACACACACACACACACACACACACACACACACACAAATTGGAGTATATAGTATGAAACGGCTGTATACTTTTATTTCCCTGGTCTTTCCTGGAGACTGTTCCCTTAGGTGATTTCCTAAAATGAACATGCTGGAAGCACTCCACCCCACTATGTCCAGACCTCCATGTCCTTCCATGTGCCCACTGTGCAGAGTCAGGAAGCTCAGCATGCCAGGCAGCCATGAATCCAGGACGCTTAGGTGTCTATACTGTTACACTAAAGCACTTTAAAACCAAAAAAGAAAAGAAAAAAGCTCAAAGTAGCCAGGCATGGTGGTGCACGCCTGTAATCCCAGTACTTGAGGGACTGAGACAGGAGGATTGCGGGCTGCCTCAGCAACTTGGCAAGACCCTGCCTCAAAATAAAAAACAGGGCTGGGGGTGTGGCTCAGCGCTAGAACATCCCCTGGTTCAGCCTCCTGTACGAAAAAAAAAAAAAAAGGCTGGGCATGGTGGTGCATGCTTGTAATCCCAGTACTTGGGAGGCTGGGACAGGAGGATCCAGGTTCACGGCCAGCCTCTACTTAGTGAGACCCTGTTTCAAAATAATGAATAAAAAAAGTAGGGCTGGGGGTGTAGCTCGGAGGTAGAATGTCTCTGGGTTCAATTCCCAGTGCCCCCCCCCAAAAAAAATAAGGCTCCAAGTGACAGGTCACCCTACATAGCAGGAGCCCCACGTGGAGTAAGTATGATGCAGATGTATTAATTTAGTGAGTGGTAGATTCATCAGGATAAAGGAAAATCCTTCCAGGATCCAGAGGTGATTAGGCAGCAAATATTCCCAGTCTTCTCCCATGCCATGTTTGTCCTGCCATCTTTCCAATGGGCGACAGCATCTGTGCCCCCAGCCACAAGCACTCAACCTGCTTGTCAGCCTGAAGGAACCAATGGCAAGAGGGGAGGGTTTGTGTGACCAGAGGCCACAACTTTGGATTGGATCCCAGGAAGTAGGTTACGTTTGCTTGTGCTGTGGCCTAAGGGAGAGTTTGCTCTGTAGCTTTGCTCACGCCAGGATTCTCCCCAGGATTCACCATTGAGAAGAAAGCATTGTCTATACCTTCAGGTGATTTATTTATTCTGTAAAGAATATGTGTAAATATTTTGTACAGAGCCCTGTATGAAATAAACAGCCATATGTGGTTATTAATCACACGCCTGTGTCATCTCCATGCCACCACTTGTAGGGAATGGCCTCTGGTCTTGGACTTGTGGCCTTGATGCTCCCCATCTTCTGCCCCAGGACTGTGTTGTGGCCAGAGGACTCCTGGTTGCCTTGACTTGCCAGGAGACCTTGGGCAGTATGTGCATCCTGTTTGTTTCATCTGCAGGAAGTGGCGTGGACACTAGTCTGGGGTGCTCTTGACTGCTTTTCACACACTGCTCTCGGATGCCTTCAGCTCTGCAGGCTGGCTTTTGGCTTCGGAACCTAGCAGAACCGGCTGTGAACACACCCCCGCCCACCCGTGTAGTTTCCATCCACCAAGGAACAGTTGTGTGGTGTGTGTGTGTGTGTGTGTGTGTAACTGGGGGTTGAACCCAGGGGCATTCTACCTCTGAGCTTGACACCCCCAGCCCTATTTTATTTTTTATTTTGAAACAGTCTCACTAAATTGCTGAGGCTGGCCTCGAACCTGCAATCCTGTCTCTGCCTCCCAAGTACTGGGATCACAGGCATGCACCACCACACCCGGCTGGTTGAAAGCTACTCTTCCCCAGCTCTCCAGCATCTTTATGCTCCCAGCTGCTGCATAGTAGGAACACCTGGTAGCTCTGAGTGCCTGCCACCACGTACAGAGGTCCATCCTGCAGGCAAGAATCGGTGTGGCATGGTGTCACATGTCAACCTGAACTTGTAACCCCAGTGACAAGTGTGTGTCAGGAAGATCACAGGAAGGTGAAACAGGAAGATCGCAGGTTTGTGGCCAGCCCCAGCAACTTAGTGAGACCCTCTTTCAAACTAAAGAATAAAATAGGCCTGGGGGTATAGCTCAGAGATAGAATACCCTCCTGGGAGCCGGGCGTGGTGGCGCATGCTTGTAATCCCAGTACTTTGGGAGGCGGAGAGGGGGGAGGATCCAGGTTCGTGGCCAGCCTCAGCTCTCTCTCTCTACCTAGTGAGGCCCTCTGCAACTTCGTGAGACCCGGTCTCAAAATAAAGTATAAAAAAAAAATAGGGCTGGGGGTGTAGCACGGAGGTAGAATGCCCCTGGGTTCAATCCCCAGTAGCGCAAAAAAAAAAAAAAAAGAATGCCCTCCTGGGTTCCATCCTCACTCCCCCCCCCAAAATCAGTGTTGAGCCAGGCATGGTGGTGCACGCCTGTAATCCCAGTATTCAGGAGACTGAGACAGAAGGATCACAAGTTCGAGGACAGCCTCAGCAAGTAGTGAGACTCAACCCAGTAAGACCCTGTTTCCAAATAAGTAAATTGGAGTGGGGGTGTAGCTCGAAGGGAAAATGCCTCTGGGTTCAATCCCCATTAACACACACACACACACACAGTCAGTGTTATCTGAGATGTTAATGTTTCCTGGCCCAGAAGGGAGGTGTAAAGGCCCAAAGCCAGTGTCCCACCCCAGCCCATGCTGTCTTCTGATGTAGCAGCTACGGAAGTTCACACAGCTGCAGGAGATGCAGCCCTGCCTCTGGCAGCTCACACCAGAGTTAAGCTGAAGTAGCAGTTTGTTTTGAGTGGAAAATTCAAGGGCAGTTTCATAGGGGTTGATGGTTAAAGGCAAAGACCAAGTCGATTTTTTTTTTTTTTTTTTTTTTTTGGTGGCAGTAATGGGACTTGAACCCAGAAGTGCTCTACTGCTGAGCTAAACCCCCAACCTTTTACCCTTTGTTTTGGTACTAGAGATTGGACCCAGGAACATTCTACTTCTGCCCCTAACCCTCAGGGCTACACCCCCAGCCCTTTAAAAAAATTTTTTTTTAATTTTGAAATAGGTGTGCACCACCATGCCTGGACTTTTTTTTTTTAATACAGGGTCTCACCAAGTTTCCCAGGATGGCCTTGAACTTGCAATCCTGCCTCAGCCTCCTGAGTAGCTGGGATTACAGACGGGTGCCCAGCTCTTGAGTAGTGATAACTAGAAAATTGAAGGGTATGAGTGGTATGAGGCTTAGACAGGAGTATTGCAGGTTTGAGCCCAACACAGTAATTTAGCTAGACCCTGCTTTAAAAATAAAAAATGGCCAAGGGTAGCAGGGTATGGTGGTGCACACCTGTAATCCCAGTTCTTGGGAGGCAAGATCCTTAGCAACTTAATGAAACCGTTTCAAAAATATAAAAAGGGCTGAGGGTGTGGTTCAGTGGTAGAAGGTCCATTGGTTTACACCCCTGTACCAAAAAAGTGTCTTTTGTTATTTTTAATGATCTCCTTCTGATCCCTCCTGAGTTCATGGTAATGAGGTGACTAGACTGACCCGGGAGTTGGTGGGCGCACAGATGTGTGGAGGGTGATGCACAGAAGCCCACACCCCACCTTGTCCTAGTCTCTTCCATCTGGCTGTTGCTGCATGTGTCCCAGGCAGTACCCTGGTGAGCACAAGTCAGCGTTTTCCTGAGTGCTGAGTTGCTCCAGCAAATTATTGAGCCCAAGGGGGTGAGGTTATGGGAGCCTCAAATTTGTACTTGGCCATGCAGAATACAGGAAGCCTGGGCACCCCATCTGTGCTGGCATTTGATGTCTGGGCAGTCTTTGAACTGAGCCCTAGTGGTACCTGATGCTAACTCTAGATAGTGTCAGAACTGAATTACTGGACACTCAGGTGGTGTCAGAAAAGCCCATACAATATGCAAGGCCGACGGGGAAATAATGGAAACATAACAGCTAGCTAAAAAGCGTGGGGGTCGTGGGGACAGGCAGGCCTGGAGCTTGGGTCTATGGAGATGCAATGGGCCTGTCCTTCCTCTCCCAAGAGTGGGGAAGCCACTGAGTACCCATCAGCTACTGCCATTGCCATCTCCACGCTGGGGGGCTGACAGCACTTAGTCCACTCACCTTCTCTGGCATCTCTGCTCATGGTGCCCAGGGACAACTTTTTGAGTCTGGGCATTCAACAGCGTGGCAGTGCCTCGCCAGGGACTGGAACAGCTTTTCTCAAAAGAAACCACACGCCCAAGCCTCTGAAGCCTGGAGTCAGGCCTCGAGTAGCAGAGGCTCCCTCTGCCTGCCCTAATGTGGCCCAGGCCATGTGTTGGGGATCAAATACCAGCTCTCAGTGGGGTAGGGAATCACTGAGTGGAGGAAAAACACACAGAGCGGATATCCCAGGACCATGCTTCATCAATCTCTAGCCAGCACAGTGGGTGCTAATAAATATTACTAGATCAATACTTTGCCATCTTGCCGGACATATTAAAATTGGGATGGAAAGCTGGGCGAGGTGGCGCACTTGTAATCCCAGTATTCGGGAGGCTGACACAGGAGGATCACAGGTTCGCAGCCAGCTTCAGCTACTTAGTGAGGCTCTCCGCAACTTAGTGAGACCCTGTTTCAAAAACAGGGCTGGGGTGTAGCTCAGAGGTAGAATGCCCCTGGGTTCAATCCCCAGTACCAAAAAAAAAAGGATGGAGCCAGGCATGGTGGCCCACGCTTGTAATCCCAGTACTTGGGAGGCTGAGATAGGATCATAGGTTTGAGGCCAGCCTCAGCAATTTAGGGAGGCCCTCAGCAACTTAGTGAGTGAGGCCCCGTTTCAAAATAAAAAAATAGGGCTGGGGGAGCCAGGCGTGGTGGCACATGCTTCTAATCCCAGTACTTGGGAGGCTGAGACAGGATTGAAAGTTCAAGGGCAGCTTCAACAATGTAGTGAGACTCTCAGCAACCTAGTAAGACCCTCCCTGTTTCAAACTAAAAAATAAAATAGGGCTAAGAGTGTGTCTCAGAGGTAGAACTCCCCTGGGTTCAATCCCCAGTGCCACAAATAAAATAATAAAATTAGGATGGATAACCTCACCCCTACCAGCACCTTCATCTAGTCCTAAAATATCTGTTCCCCACCTCTGGATGCCCACCAAAAGGTTGAGGGAGCAGCAAGCCTTTGTGACCAGCTTCTAGTTGCAGTCTCTGCCAGCCCTCCCCCAAGCCCAGCTGGTCTGCAGGCCCTTCTCTGCAGACTTGATGCGCTGCAGCATCTGCCCCTCTGGTCCAACATAGGTCCAAGAGCGTCCTTGCCCCTGAAGTGGGGCACGGGTGCCAAGTATGATGCAGGGATCCAGGCTCAGTCAGCCTCCTCCTACCATTGAAAAGGGCCCCCAGAAGCCGGGCGGGTGGCGCAAGCTTGTAATCCCAGTACTTGGGAGGCTGAGAGAGGAGGACCGCAGGTTCGCGGCCAGCCTCAGCAACTTAGTGAAGTCCTCTGCAACTTAGCGAGACCCTGTTTCCAAATAAAAAATAAAAATAGGTCTGGGGGTGTAGCTTGGAAGTAGAATGCCCCTGGGTTCTATCCCTAGCACCACCAAAAAAAAAAAAAAAAAAAAAAAAAAAAAAGAAGAAAAGGCCCCCAGATCACCTTCCTCATGTCATTCCCAGAGAGCTCAGGATGCTGGGACCCTAGTCCCAGCAGATGACAGTCACCCCTCTCAAGGACATCACATGTACCCCCACCTGGAAAACCATTTTAATTTGCCCACAGGTGACAGAGAGGAGACACAGAGCAGGACCCAGTGGGCTGTGAGCTTTCAAACCTCCCCGACTCCCTCTGGCTGTAAACAGGTTCACAGCAGCTCTAAGAGGCTCCAGGCCGCAGCGAGGCTGGGGGTGCTTGGGGTCCCCAGGTGAGGGCGGGAGGAGTGTGGGGTCCCCTGGAGGCTTAGAGGCTCCATCCAGCAAGACCTCTGCCAGGGGCTGTGTTTAAGACTGGTGTTAAGCAGAGGTGACAGGTCTGGCTGCAAACCTCAGGGGAAGGATAAAGGCACTGGAGTAGATGTTACTTCAAACAACAGCTGGCTCAGGTGGGGTCCTTGCAACAGCTGTCACAAACAGGCCATCCCTACATGGCAGAGCCTTCTCCTCCGCCAAAAGCACAAAGGTATCTCAAAGGCCAGAGATCAGAGCCACAGCCGCACGCTGAGCCCTGGCTGTAGGTGCCTATGGGAGCGGGGCTGGGTCAGCATGGGGACTTGGCTATCTTCAGCTCAGTGGCAGTTCTGACAGCTTGGGTGGCAAGGAGTCCCATTCACCCGGCAGCGGCAGCCCCCACTGGTGTCTCCTGGGCCCTAGAGGACAAGAGGAGGAAAAGACAATGTCAGGGCAAGGAGGACAGACCATGTGCCACTCCATCAGACCCTCACTGAGCACACCTGCCACACTGGGCCCGGGCCCTGCAAGTTCTCCTGCCAAGAATAGCCTTGTGGCCTCAACCACGTGATGGAGGGAGCCATGAAGGCATTCTCCGGGTTCCCGCAGCACCCCTATTGTAAGGTCTCAGTCTACCTGCCCCTAGACCCAGAGCAGGGAAGGATCTGATGGCTCTTGACATTCCAGAGTGGTGAATGCACTGGCCACATGGAAGAGGGCAGCTTCCTCTGCCTCCTGTTTTCAAATCCACCTGCAAGCCACACAAGTCCCGACTCCAGGAACATGCGCTGAATAATGACAGCTGACATCTGCAAAGCACTGGCCCTGGGGCAGGCACTCTGCCCAAGCACTTCTCTCACACTTTTTCATTTGATTCTGAAGCCTGAGATAGGCCCCACTATGGTCCCCATTCTGCAGAGGAAGAAACTGAAGCTGAGAGAGGAGTATGTGCCAGATCCAGGGATAAGGCCACCTCTGACTCAGACTGGACCTTCCCAGCTGCCCCTGGGGCAGTAGTGGCAGACTTTCCTGTAAAGGCCCAGTCGTTCAGGCCCAGCAGGCCTCGTGGTCTCAATTGTTGTTGCGCAAAAGCAGCCAGACAGGAGCTGCATGCGTGGGCATGGCAGTACTCCAGCAGAGCGGTGCTGATGGGCACTGGCATCTAGATCTCATACCATTTTCACATCACAAACTTGGATGGTCTTTTGATACTTCTTACATCATTTAAAGATGTACAAAAACCGGGCATGGTGGCACATGTGCACCTCTAACCCCAGACATGAGAGACTGAGACAGGAAGACTGCAGGTTCAAAGACAGCCTCAGCAACTCAGTGAGGCCCTTAGCAACTTAGCGAGACCCTGTTGCCAAATAAAAAAATAAAAAGGGCTGGGGGTGCAGCTCAGAGGTAGACTGCCCCTGGGTTCAATCCCCAGTACAAGTATGAAAGAAAGATGTAAAAAGCCAGGCACACCTATAATTCCAGCTACTGGGGAAGCTGAGGCAGGAGGATCCCAAGCTCAAGGCCAGACTGGGCAACTTAGCAACACCCTATCTAACAATAAAAAATAAAAAGGGCTGGGGATGGAGCTCAGTGGTAGAACGACTCTGGGCTAAAAAAAAAAAAAAAAAAAGACGTAAAAGACTTCTTACCTCATGAGCTATACAAATACAGGGAAGTAGCCTGGTTATGGCCCATGGGCTGTAGTTTTAAGTCCCCCTCTCCAGGGCAAACCCTACAAGACCCTCCCCATGCCACCCAAGCCAGAGGACTCACCCCGGGGCCCCAGCGTGGGCCCTTGGTGACCCAGCAGATCTCGGTGTGGCAGACCGTGCAGCGGATCCAGTCACAGCCGTCCTTCTTCTGCACCACGATCTGGCACTGCGGGCAGTGCATGGCCTCGCCCTGCTGCAGCAGCACCTGGAGCGGTGGGTGCTGAGCCGAGCGCAGCCTGCTCCCCGCCCTGCCGGCCTGGCCTCTGTAGATGTCCCAGCACCCTCCCGGCTTCTCCAGCCAGGCCACATGCCCCCACCTTTTGTCACTGTCTCCTCCCTCCATCCAGACCCTCCTCAGCTGCTCACTGCCTGACCCCCAGCATAAGGCTGTCTCTGAATGGAAGTGTGACCAGAGGGCTGTCCAAGCCTCCAGGTACGTGTGAACTTGGCCCTTTCTAAGAAGCTCCCAGAACTCAAATCCCCAGGCCTGGGCCCTGCCCTGGCTCACCCTCAGCATCTCAGTCGTCTGCCGGGCAGCCTCGTCATTCTGCGCCCTCAGCGCCAGGTCATCCTGATACTCCTTGCAGTTCATATGCTCATGGATGGCCTGCGGGGAGGGGGCAGAGCAGGTCCTGACACAGTGCCTAATGCCTCTAGATGGCAGTCAGTGACAGGGACTCGCTTTATAAACCACACGCACTTGCCTAGCATGCACAAGGTCCTGGGTTCAATCCCCAATGCCACACCTAAATAAGTAAGTAAATAAATAAATAATAAAATGAGCCAGGTTTGGTGGCACACGCCTATAATCCCAGTACTTGGGAGGCTGAGACAGGAGGATCACAGGTTGGAGGATAGCATCAGCAAGTAGTGAGATTCTCATCAACCTAGCAAGACCATTTCAAAATAAAAATAGGGCTGGGGGTCTATCTTAGGGGTAGGCTGCCCCCAGGTTCAATCCCCAGTACCACAAAATAAATAAAATAAGCCAGATACACATCTTACATAAGAGGACATGACCAAGTCATCAATAGGATCGTAATTATACCTATTTAAGTTCTGAAGGGCACAGAAATCCTTGAAGCAGAAACTCCTTGCTCACAGGCTGCAGCCCCTCTGTCCCGCCTTGATTCTGCCCCTGCTACAGCCCAGTGCTTGGAGACTGAGCTTGCCTAGGCTGAAGCTCACAGTTTTTGTGTGTGTGGTACTAAGGTACTCCCTCTGAGCTACACACCCAGCCCTTCTTTATTTTTTGTTTTGAAACAGGGTCTTGCTAGGTTGCTGAGAGACTTGCTATGTTGCTGAGGCTATCCTTGAACCTGCAATCCTGTTTCAGCCTCCCAAGTACTGGGATTACAGGCGTGTGCCACTGCACCCAGGCTGAGGCTTGCTTTAATAGACTTTTGAGGGCATGGGGCAAACATAGACCTGGGAGCAGGGTCAAGCAGGGCTCAATCTGGGTTTAGGGCCAGAGCTCAGTTCAGGACAGGGGCTGAGACAAGAAGTGGGCTGGTCTCAGTGTGGCAACCAGATTAAGCACTCAGTACAGAGCCTGGGTTCAATCCAGAGTTCAGGCTTGGGACTTGGATGAGGTCAGGCTCAGTGTGGGACCAGGATTCAGTCTGTGACTGGGGCTGGAGTTCGGCTGTACTCAGCCCAGGGCTCAGTATGAGGCCTGAGTCTATGGGGTGGGGCGCAGCTCAGGGCCCACACCAGGCTCTCAATGACATTCAGCTTTTGACTCCCAGGCCAGTATCTCAGCTCCCTTCCCAGGGGAACAAGCTCTGAGTTACAGCAAACCCCCACAGGACGAGGGCGACAAGGCAGTGTGGGACCCCCGTCCCCACCTTGCAGAGCAGGCAGTTAACGTGGAAACACACAGGGCAGGGGAACTCGTTGACATCATCCTCGAAGAAGCACCAGCCCTTGCAGTCCGGGGTCTTGCAATGGTAGCTGAAGGCGCTGCGGTTCTCAGCAATGGAGACGCTCAGGTCCAGAAAGCGCTGGTAATCCTCAGGGGTCAGCAGCTGCCAACAGACCACAACCTTGCTGCTCAGGGTTGAGAACACCTGACTGATGGTCCTCAATGCCACCAAACATCCTCCAGAAAGACCTGCCTACACACTCCAACCCAGCCCCACGCTTGTTCTTTACATCACCCTTCTAGTGTTTAAAAACTTGATTCAAGTTGCCAGGCGTGGTGGCGCGCACTTGTAATCCCAGTACTTGGGAGGCTGAGACTGGAGGATCCGGGTTCGCGGCCAGCCTCAGCTATTTAGTGAGGCCCTCCGCAACTTCGTGAGACCGGTTTCAAAATAAAATATATAAAAATAGGGCCAGAGGTGTAGCTCAGAGGTAGAATGCCCCTGGGTTCAATCCCCAGTACCGCAAAAAAATAAAAAAATAACGCCAGGCGTGGTGGTGCACGCTTGTAATCCCAGAACTTTGGGAGGCGGAGACTGGAGGATCCGGGTTCGCGGCCAGCCGCAGCTCTCTCTCTCTTTCTCTACTTAGTGAGGCCCTCCGCAACTTCGTGAGACCCAGTTTCAAAATAAAGTATAAAAAATAGGGCCGGGAGTGTAGCGCGGAGGTAGAACACCCCTGGGTTCAATCCCCGGTACCGCAAAATAAATAAATAAATAAATAAATAAATAAATAAATAAATAAAGTTAACTTAAAAGAAAAAACAAATACATGTGCCCCCCAAACACAAAAACAGTCAAGGAAACGGGACAAAATGCAATTGGAAAATGTCCTAGGACGGAAGGGTTATGGGTGAATTTTCTCTCAATCTTTGATTTCTGCTCTGGCGCTATGTGGTTTAGGCATATTTGTTGCTATAAAAACAACCTCCAGCCAGGCATGGTGGCGCATGCTTGAAATCCCAGTACTTGGGAGGCTGAGACAGGAGGATTGCAAGTTCAAATCCAGCCTCGGCAACTTCACCAAGTTCTCAGCAACCTAGTGAGACCTTGTTTCCAAATAAGAAATAAAATTGGGCTGGTGGTGTAGCTTGGAGGTCGAATGCTTCTGGGTTCAATACCCAGTACCAAAACAAACAACCTCCAGCTGCCTGTAATCCTAGTATTTGGGAGGATGAGATAAGAGAACAACAGGTTTGAGGTCAGCCACAGCAATTAATCGTTACTGGGGATAAAGCCATATTGCTTTTAAATTTTTTTTTTCTTTTTTGGTACTGGGGATGGAACCCAGGGGCATTCTACCTCTGAGCTACACCCCCAGTCCTATTTTATTTTTTATTTTGAAACAGGGTCTCACTAAGTTGCAAAGGGCCTCACTAAGTTGCTGAGGCTGGCTTCAAACTTGTGATCCTCCTGTTTCAGCCTCCACACCCAGCTCAGCCACAGCAATTTAGCAATTTAGTCCCTGGGGTGACTTGTTATACAGCAGAGACTGATACGAGGGCTTAGCGTGTGTCAAGCGCTACTCTTAATTCTTCACACACCCTCTACTGTAACCTTCCCAGCCCTTGAGAACCCTTGAAACTTTGGCACAGATATGAAGAGGGAGACTGAGTGTCTCACTTGAGGTCACACTCACAGGCCATCTGGCACCAGAGCTCCCTACTCTTAACCACTCTGCTATCTTTCCTGCAGGAAGGAAAAGTTAAGTAGCCAGTAATTCAGCTACTTCCCCCAAATTCTGCCCTGGTTGGTCCCAGGACCCTGCATGGAGAAGGCTCTTGAGAAATGCCTGGGGCCTGAGACCAGCACTCCTGCACCAGTGCCCACCTGCCCCACCCCACTCGCCTTACCGCCCGGATCTCCCTCTCCAGCAGCTTGCCGGGGCATGAGTAGGTGTTGTCAATGAAGGGGCAGGAGACCTCCGCCTCCTGGCTGTTGCGGATAGTGCCCTGCAGGCACTCCCTGGGAAGGGCAAGGGGAAGGGGAATTAGGGTTGTGCCAACCGTCTACCAGGGACTCCACCCCTCACGACACAGCCTGACCCCAGGGCCTGTTCTCAGCCACCCCAGGTGGATTTTTCCTCAGTACTCCCTTGCTCTCACCAACTTATCACCAAGGCCTCCCTTCTGCCACCTGCTGTTCCTCCTCTCATTGCCCCTCACCTGGGTGACCGCAGTGGCTCCTTGTCTCCACCTGGTCCCCTACAGTCCACTCTCAGCACTGCAGATACATCCCTCCCAGGGGCCTCCTGTCCCGCCCAGAACAAACCTGAATGAACCTCTCTGCCACTCACAAGAGGCTCCATGGCCACCCCACCTCTCTGTCCTTTCCCACTCCCCCCTTGGTAGCTCTGCTCTGACCACAAGGCCTCAGATAGGCCATGCGTATGCCTGCCAGATCTTCTGCCCGGCAGAGCTCGCACCCACCACTGCTCAGCGGCTGACACTGACAGTCACTGATGCCAGTCAGTGATCAGCAGCCTCCCCACCGGGAAGTCAGCTGCAGGGGCCGGAAGGCGCCTGGCTTCTAGCACAGCTCTACCAGTGTCCACTGCAGCCAATAAGCATGTTTTCTCAGGCCAAGGGGGCAGGCTGCCAGAAGGGACCGGATCCCTGTACATGGGCCTGGGCAGTTTCGGAAAGAGAGCAAGGGTGGAGGCTCTGGAGCCAGAATGCCTGGGTTTCTCTCCTGAGCTGTGTGGCCTTGGGTAAGTTGCTGCCTCCCTGTACCCCACTGCTCATCTGCCCATGGGGAGAGTGTACCTCGCAGGTTTGGGTGGGCATCCAAGGCAATATAAGAGCACCCCCCTCAGCCCTATGACAGCCCTATGACAGAGCTGGCTCTAATGTGGGGTGCGGCTGGGGGCGCACCTGCAGAAGGTGTGCAGACACTCGCGCAGCACCACAGCCTCACCGGGCGCCAGCACCGAGTAGCACACGGGGCACTCGGCGGGCTCAGGGTTCAGCACCAGGCTCCGCTGCTCCAGCCGCACGTGCTGCAGGTAGTTTCCCTCCTGCTGCTGCTGCTTGTGCTGGGCACAGGAGTGAGTGGGCGGGGCCACGGAGGTCAGGGAGGGGCGGGGCCAGGCCGGGAAGCAGGGTGTGAAGCAGGCCAGGGTCTGCGCACAGCTAGGGAGGCGCGGGGCGCTGGAGGCAGGGCCAGGCCCAGAAGGCAGAATGTGGAGGTGGTGGGGAAGAAGGCGCCAACGTCAGGTGAGAGGGATGCCAGAGGTTGCAGGGCTCACACCCCTTCTGGGCAGCGGGGCAAGGACGATGGAGGGCAAAGCGCTAGCAGAGCAAGTTGCCAATGGGGCCAGAAGTGGGGTCGAAGACAGGGTGGAGTGGGGCAGCACTGGGTCCAAAGGGTGTGCGGGGCGGATAGGAGCTTGAGCTCAGGTATAATCAATCGGTGCTCGTGTCACCACATGGAGGCTACTATGAGGCAAGGCACAGAGCAGGATCATCTCTGAGGGTTTGGGGTCACAGGAAGGCAGGGGTGGGCCATGCTGGAGTGGGAGGGTAGGGTCCCGGATGAGGTCATGGTTGGCAGAGCAGGAGTGAGGTCACAGGTGGACAGGGGTGAGGTCCCAGCTGAGGCGCGGGCAGGATCGCAGGCAGGGACACTGGTGCACATGGAGGGTAGGGTGTCAAAGTGAGGGTGGAGCTGCGGCCCGCACCACAGAGCATGTGAAGAGCCTGGAGTCTTGAGTCTCCGCGCAGGGCGACCTCCGAGAGGGGGCAGCGCATGGTCAAGTGCAGGGTGACAGAGAGCGGTGCAGTCAGGAGAGGGAGCGGCGGCGGGGTGCGGGGGCTCCCTTCCTGGCCTAGGCCTCCCCCGTCCAGTCTGCAGGAGTCTGTCCCAGGACTGGAGCGCCCACCTGCTGGTACTGGCGCAAAGCCTCCTCCTCTCCGGCCAGGCGCGCTCGCTCCTCCTCGTCGGGCTGGTACGAGGTGGGCACCTGGTAGGTCTCTGGCCGTGCCTGGCAGCACATCTCGCAGCCGGGCCGCGTGGGCTTGTTGATGAAGGTGCAGCCGGGGCACTGCCAGCCCACCTGGGAACAGAAGGTCATGAGCGAAGCCAGCGGGAGGGCGGGGCGGGGCGGGGCGCACAGAGACCACTCACCTGTGGAGGCTCTGATACCGCATCTGGCTGCCCCTGGCCTGGCTCCTGGGGAGCACCAGGCTTGGGAGGGACCGGCTCCTGGGGGCCCCGTGGCTGCAGCGTGAGGTCCTTGAAGCCCAGATCTGCGGAGAAGGGTGTGTGGGGGAAGGAAGGGTGGATCCATACTGCCCAGTGTCCACTCCCTGAGCCAGCCAGGCAGACCCCACCTTTCCCCTCTCTCCTCCCTGGACCTGTCCCCAGCCAGGTGGGTGTCCTGGCTCCTCAGGATTCTGGTCCTTACCCCACTCATGCCTGCTCCCCATGAAACCAGACCCAGACTTCCTGATGCTGGAGGGCCAAGCACCACCGCTGCAGCTGCTGGCCCAACACTGACCCGTTTGTGGGGAGAACCCCCCACTGAAAAGAAAGAAACTGGGACTTTTCTAGTCAGTCAGGCCAGGGGAATCAGGACCAGGAGACCCACCCTGGGAAGGGGCCGGAACGTGACTGCTGAATGCCAAGTGTCTTGTCATGTACTGCATCAATGTTAATTTCCTGAATTGGGGAGCTGTACATGGTAACTAAGAAAAATGACCTTTCTTTTTAAAGAAATGCATGATGAAGAATTTGGAGGAGAGACATCTGTCTACAGCCTATTCTCAAATGGTTCCGAAAATAAGGTTTTTTTTTGTGGTGCTGGGGATTGAACCCAGAGGCATTCTACCTTTGAGCTATACCCCCAGCCCAATTTTATTCTTATTTGGAAACAGAGTCTTGCTAGGATGAGTGTCTCATTACTTGCTGAGGCTGTCCTCAAACCTGCGATCCTCCTGTCTCAGCCTCCCAAATGCTGGGATTACAGGTGTGTGCCACCACACCGGCTTAAAAAATTTTTTATATATAGAGAGAATGATAAAGCAAAACAAAAGTTAGTATTTGGGGAATCCACATGAAAGGCACATGGGAACTCATACAGTTCTTTGTATAATTCTTTTTTTTTTTTTTTGCAGTACCAGGGATTGAACCCAGGGGCGTTCTACCTCCGCGCTACACCCCCGGCCCTATTTTTTTTATACTTTATTTTGAAACCGGGTCTCACGAAGTTGCGGAGGGCCTCACTAGGTAGAGAGACAGAGAGAGAGAGAGCTAGGCTGGCCGCGAACCCAGATCCTCCGGTCTCCGCCTCCCAAAGTACTGGGATTACAAGCGTGCACCACCACGCCCAGCACAGTTCTTTGTACAATTCTGCAACTCTTCTGTGGTTCTGAAATATTACAAAAGTAAGACATTTAGAATAAATAACTACAGCCAGGAGTGGTGGTGCACGCTTGTAATCCCAGTATTTGGGAGGCTGAGACAGGAGGACCTGGGTTCACAGCCATCCTGTTACTTAGTGAGGCCCTCCACAACTTAGTGAGACCCTGTTTCAAGCCAGGCATGGTGACGCGCGCTTGTAATACCAGTACTTTGGGAGGCAGAGACCGGAGGATCCGAGTTCGCGGCCAGCCTCAGCTCTCTCGCTCTCTCTCTCCCTCTCTCTCTACTTAGTGAGGCCCTCCGCAACTTCATGAGACCCGGTTTCGAAATAAAGTATAAAAATAGGGCCGGGGGTGTAGCGCGGGGGTAGAACGCCCCTGGGTTCAATCCCCGGTACCGCAAAAAAAAAAAAAAAAAAAAAAAAAAAAAAAAAAAAAAAGAGGA
>PVJS01005606.1:0-63473 GCA_004027185.1 Glis glis | reverse complement strand
AGGCCGGGCGTGGTGGCGCACGCTTGTAATCCCAGTACTTTGGGAGGCGGAGACCGGAGGATCCGGGTTCGCGGCCAGCCTCAGCTCTCTCTCTCTCTCTCTCTCTCTTCCTGTCTGTCTCTCTCTCTCTACTTAGTGAGGCCCTCCGCAACTTCGTGAGACCCGGTTTCAAAATAAAGTATAAAAAATAGGGCCGGGGGTGTAGCGCGGAGGTAGAACGCCCCTGGGTTCAATCCCCGGTACCGCCAAAAAAAAAAAAAAAAAAAAAAAGTAATAATGGCTGGAATTTTCCAAAATTAACAACAAACATGAAACCACAATTCCAGGAATCTCAGAGAACACCAAGCAGGATAAACAGAAGATAATCTACAGATAGACACATCATGTTCTGCAGATAACTGAACATAAAGAAAAAAATCTTGGAAGAATCCAGAGAGAAAAAATACCTTAGCTTTAGAGGAGCAAGAATAAGAATTACGTCAAACTTCTCTTCGGAAAACATGCAAGCAAGAAAAGACTAAAGTGAGATGTTTAAGTTTTAAAAGGAAAAAAACATTAATCTAGAATATCCAACAAAATTATCCTTCAAAAGTAAAGAAGATAACAAGACTCCTCAGATAAGCAAAAATTGAGGAAATGTGTTGTCAGTAGACCTGTCTGGCAAGAAATATTAAAAGAGCTATTCAAAGTGAAAGAAATTATATGTGCCAGAATCTTAATTATATATAAAGGAGAAACATTAGAAAAACTGTCAATGAAGGTAAAATAAAACCTTTTACTTTTATTTTTCTCAACTGACCCAAGAGAGGTGAGAAATGGAATCATATAAAAGGCCCAATTAAACTAGGGCAGGCAGAAAAAGAGTGGGATTTTTAAAAAAAGACACACACTCACACACACACAACTCAAGAACAATGAATAGAAACAGTAACAAATATAGTAGTTTTGAATCCAACTGTATCAATAATTACTTTAAATATGAGTAGTCTAAGTACAAAAATTGAATGACAGACTATCAGAATGGATAATAGGGCAAAATCAACTAAATATTATCCATAAAAATCCACTTTATATATAAAGACAAATTTAGATAAAAAATAAAGGGATGGAGAAAAATATACCATACTAACAATAATCAAAAGAAAGCTGGAGTAGACATATTAACTTCAGAACAAGGAAAATTATCAGGAATATATACAGGCATTACAAAAAGATGAATGGGTTAATTCTCCAAGAATATATAATAATCCTTCATGTGTATGCACCTGATAACAGAATAGTAAAATATGTGAGTAAACACTAATAGAACTACAAGGAGAAATAGATATATCCACTGTGGCTGTTGGAATCTTCAACATTTGTGTATTGATGATTTACAGATATGGAAGGCAGAAAATCAGTGAAGACATAATCAAACACAAAGCATTATAAATCAATGGGACTAATTGACAATTATGGAACAGTTCATTCAATAACAGCAGAATACATATTTTTCTCAAGTTCACGTGGGACATTCACCAAGATAGAGTGCATTCTGGACCATAAAACACAGTATAACAAATTTAAATGAATATAAATCATACAAAGAATGCTCTAGATCACCATGGAACTTATCTATGAATCAATAATAGAAAGATAGTTAGAAAACTCTGGAATACTTGAAAATTAAATAATGTACTTTAAAATAACATATGGGTCAAAAAGGAAGCCTCAAGAGAATTTTAAAAATATTTTGGACTGGCTAAAAATGGAAATACAACTTATCAATATTTGTAGGATTCAGCAAGAGTAGTACTCAAAAATTTATAGCAGTGAATGGATACATTATAAAAGAGGAAAGCTCTGAAATCAATAACCTACATATTTACCATTAGAAATTAGAAAAAGAAGAGGAAATTAAACTCAAAGTGAGCAGAAGAAAATAAAGATTAGAGCAGAAATCACAAAATTGAAAACAGGAAATCAATAGAGAAAGTCATCAAAACCAAAAGCTGGTTCTTTGAAAAGATCAACAAAATTTATTTTTTAAAAAACTAGCAGATTAACCAAGAACAAACAAGAGAACACACAAATTAATGCCAGAAATGAAAGGGGGATGATCGTTACTAATTCCATGGACTTAGAGGATAATACAGGAACACTATGCCTAAAATCTGAAGAACCAATTCAGTGATAGGCATAATCTACCAAAAGTCACACAGAAGAAATAGGCAATCTGAATAAGCCCATATCTATCTAAAAAGTTGAAACAATCGTTAATAGCTTTCCTAAATAGAAAGCACGAGGGCCATTTGTATCATTAATGAATTCTACCAAACATTTAAGGAAAAAAATTATCCCAATTTTCTCTACAATCTCTTTCAGAAAATATAATTCAAGGGAATACCTCTAATCTCATTCTATGAAGCAAACATTACCCTACCAAAAACATTACAAGAAAGGAAAACTATGGACCAATAACTGTAATGAATATGGATATAAAAATCCTTAAAAAGATGTTAGTAAATCAGATCCACAATGGATAAAAAGAATTATATGATCAAAATTACACAACACAGTCACAATACAATAAATCAGTTGGGTTTTATTCCAGGTATGCAAAGTTGGTTCAAGTTTGAAAAAGCAATTAGTGTGATCTATTACTTAAAAAGATTGAAGAGGAAAAAAATCACATGATCATATCAGTAAATGCAGAAAAAAGCATTTGACAAAATACAACAACATTTATGATACAAACTCTCAGCAGACTAAAAACAGAAGGAAACCACTTTAATAAAGACACTCACAAAAAAACTACTGCTGATATCATACTTAGTGGTGAGACACTAGATGTTTCCAGCTAAGATCAGGGGCAAGGCAAGGATGTCCCCTTTCACCATTCATATTCAACATCATACTGGAGGTCCTAGATAATAAAAAATACAACAGAAGGAAATAAAAGACCTCTGATTGGTAGAAGAGAAACAAAACTTTGTTCAATTACATAGATACAAACCTACATAGGTGAAAATGACATAAATACTGATGTAGAAAATCTGAAACTTCTGAAGCTAATAAGCAATTATTGAAAGGTTGTAGGATATAGGGTTAATATGCAAAAGTTATTTGCTTTCTTCTATACCAGCAATGAACCATCAGAATTTGAAAGCTAGAACACCATAGCATTTACATTAGCACCAAACAACAAAAAATATACTTAGGTATAAATCTAACAAAGTATGTTCCACATCTATGAGGAAATTAAAACTCAGATGAAGGAAATTAAAGATCTAAATAAATGGAGAAATATGTCATTTACATGGGTAGGAAAACTCTATAGGGTCAAGATGTCAATTTTACCCAACTTCATCTATACACGCAATATAATTTCAATTGAAATCCTACCAAGTTATTTTATAGAAACTGACAAGCCAATTCTAGCTTATATGGAAAGGCAAAAGACCCAGAATAAGTGACAAAATATTGACAGAGAAGAATAAAGTTGGAGTTGGGTGTGGTGGTGCACACCTGTAATCCCAGCACTTGGGAAGCTGAGACAGGAAAAGCACAGGTTTGAGGACGTCCTTAGCAATGAAGCAAGACTCTCTGCAACCTAGTGAGACCCTATTTAAAAAAAAAAGTAAAAAGGGCTGAGGCTGTAGCTTGGAGGTAAAATGCCTCTGAGTTCAGTCCTCAGTACCACACACACACAAAAAAAGTTAAAGGACTAAAACTACCTGACTTCAAGATTTATCATAAAGCTCTGGTAATTAAGATATTATATGGTATTGGTGAAATAATAGAAAAATAAATGAATGGAACAGAATGATGATTCCAGAAATATCCCCATACAAATATAGTCAACTGATTTTCAATAAAGGAACAAAGGTAATTCAATGGAGAAAGGACAGGCCTTTCAACAAATGATGCTGGACAACCACATACAAACAAAAACAAATTTAGACTCAGACTTACATTGTTCATAAAAATTAACTCAAAATGGATGATATACCTAAATATAAAATGCAAAACTGTAAAACTCCAGGAAGAACACAAACGGAAACAGTCAAGGTGAACTTGGGTTGGTGACAATACCAAAAGTATAATACATGAAAGAAAAATAAACCCCGATAACTTGAACTTCATTCAAATAAAACTTGTCTGTTCTACAAAGACACTCATAAGAGAAGAGGCAAGCAAGATGTTCCTTGATGGTGAATGGATAAGAAAACTGATACATTTATTCTGTATAATGGAGTATTATTCAACAATAAAAAGAAAGGAGTTATCAAGACATGCGTATTGTTATGTGAAAGAAGTCAGTCTAAACTATGTGATGTTATAGAAAAGTCAAAACTATGGAAACAGTAAAATAATCAGTGGTTGTTGGGCATAGGGGTGCACCAAGGAGGGAAAAAAGAACAGGTGAAGCACAAGGGATTTTTAGGGCAGTGAAATTATTCTGGATCATACTGTAGTGATGGATATATGCCACTATGCATTTGTCAAAAACCCATAGAATCTACACAAAGGGTGAGCTCCAGTGTAAAGTATGGGTCTTGGTCAGTAATGATATATCAATATTGGCTCACCAACTGTAAAAATGCACCACTCCAATACAAGATGTTAGTAATAGAAGAGACTGGGGAGGCAGGACATGATGGGATATACGAGTACTCTTTGTACATCCTACTCAGTTTTTCTGTAAATCCAATTCTCGTCTAAAAATATCTATTGATAACTTAAAAACATAAGGTTACCCTCCATATTCTTCTCCAACTCGTCAGCAGAAATAAGTTCTAAATTTTTTCCAGGTCTCTTCCTTGACCCTGGTCTCCTTAGTTTTAAGCTATAAAACTCAAGCCTCTCCAGGTTGCTTTTTATGTATCTTTTATAGTTTAAAATTCTTATATTAGTTATGCCTGAAATAAAATGCACTATTCCTGTGATAATTAGATAGTGTTCATGAGTCTCATGTAGTTAATATTTCTGCAAATGGGATCTTTGATAAAAATACATAGTAACACTATTGACTTAAAGCCCTGAGTCTATTAAATGCAGTCTCTAGGCTGTAACTGTGATATAAAAACACAATAATTTAAGTCTCCTCTTTGAAGACAGAGACTATAAAGTCAGAAATATGAGTATCCTTTTAAGAAGAGAATCATAGTGCAAAAAACTAAGAGATATCTTATATATTTTAAAGTACTGTGTTTAGGGGGTGCTATGTTGTAAATCCTTCTAGGTGAAGATTAGAAAACTGAATTTAAAGCCTAGTAAACTCAACAAAGAGCTCTGGTGAGCTAATTTCAGTGGAAGAAATGGTCTCCAAGGAATTTGTACTGGCCTTTTTATCAGAAGTGCCAGCTTTCTTTCCATTCAATCAAAATAAAGATTCATAATGTCAAATAGCATTTTGACAAGACCTTGTCTAAAAGTGCAAACCTTTAAACTTGTGTGGACTTTGTTGTTGGGAAGAAAGTTTTAAATACTTGCAAAAAGAGAAAAATGTAGGAGCTGGAGATGGTTCATTAATTATATTTATTGCTAATACACTCCAGACAGAACTCATTTTAGAATAAACTTTCTATGTCTTAAAACTATATTCTGTCTGCAACCAAGATCTTTTGTTCTGCATGCACTACAAAAGAAAAATCAGCATAATTTCTGATACTTGCAACAGAAGTTTGTCTGTTTTCTCCCTATTACCTCTGATTATAATACAACTGAGTGAATTGAAAGTGCTCCTGACAGTTTGAAAACCTAAAACATGACTCAGAAAATTGTTCATTCTTCAACACTACTTCATATAACAAGCCCAGAAACAGAATAGGAGGTTTTGATAGTGATGAAAATATAGGGGCCGGGCGTGGTGGTGCACGCTTGTAGTCCCAGTACTTTGGGAGGTGGAGACCAGAGGATCTGGGTTCGCAGCCAGCCTCAGCTCTCTCTCTCTCTCTCTACCTAGTGAGGCCCTCCACAACTTCATGAGACCCGGTTTCAAAATAAAGTATAAAAAAATAGGGCCGGGGGTGTAGCGCGGAGGTAGAATGTCCCTGGGTTCAATCCCCAGTTCCACAAAAAAATAAATAAATAAATAAAAATAAAATATAGGGAGATACAAAAGTACTACAGGGGAAGAAAAAGGTATAGAGAGGAAGATCTGAGGTCCTAAATTCTACCAATCTCCTCCAAAAACTGGCCCCTCTTACAGTCATTATTTCTATCAATAACATAATTGGTTTTGTCAGATGCATACAGAACTTTGTCTCCCTATCTGACGTTCAGGCTCCTCTTCTTGCTAATTCTCTGGAGATGGCAATAAAAACATTCCCCAAAACTCTGCAACTAGTGTCCATTGAGCCTATAGGGACTCAAGCTTTGATCTGACCTCAAATACAAAGGGCAATGAATGTACGTATAGCATCTATCCTTAGGGATCAGGACCAATTGATATCCAAAGATAAGCTCTCCCATGAACAGAATTACCCAGAGGACCTGAGCTGCCCATAATAAAAATCTGGACTAAACTACATAAAAGGTAGAATTTTAAAAATTCCAGATTCTCTGAGGACAATAAGACACACCATGTTGTTTTGCTGGTATCACTTTACAGCATGCCCGATAACTGCTCTATCCTCACCTTGTCCTTGTCTACTCACCCTGGATTGACTCAGTCTACCATACTGGCCATTTAGGATTTGCTTCTAAATCCAAACCATTACAATATTTCTATTTCCACTATTCAAATTCAGATGATCATCATCTCCAAACTGCCTCCCATTTTGTCTGTCTTCAGTCAACTCTCTACGGAGTATCCAATGTAGAGTCAAGAAGGACCCCCTTTAAACATTTGGCATGGGACCTTGTAAAGAAAGGGGAAGTGAGCCCGGTATGGTGCTGCATGCCTGGAATCCCAGTACTTGGGAGGCTGAGACAGCTTCCAGGACAGCCTCAGCAACATAGTAAGACTCAGCAACCTAGCAAAACCCTGTTTCAAAACCAAAAATAGAAAAAGGACTGGGGGTGTAGCTCAGAGGTAGAATGTCCCTGGGTTCCATCCCCAGTATGAGAAAGAGAGAAAGAAGAAGAAAAGAAAGAAAAAAGAAAGAAAGAAAGAAAGAAAGACAGAGAGAGAGAGAGAGAGAGAGAGAGAGAAAGGAAAGAAAGAAAGGAAAGAAAGAAAGAAAGAAAGAAAGAAAGAAAGAAAGAAAGAAAGAAAGAAAGAAAAAGGAAGGGAAGGGAAGGGAAGGGAAGGGAAGGGAAGGGAAGGGAAGGGAGGCAGGGAGGGAGGAAGGAAGGAAGGAAGGAAGGAAGGAAGGAAGGAAGGAAGGAAGGAAGGAAGGGAAAAGAAGGAAGATGGAAAGTTATCTTGTGGTCATACATACATGAAGGATTGTTAATGTTGTGCTGAAATTGCCCTCCTAGGAGTGATAAGAACAAGGTTATGGGATGTTTACATTCCTATGGCTATGAAAGTACAATAAGTTAGAAGTACTATTGGAAGCCAGCCAGCAGAGACTGAGTTCTAAAGAATATAATTATATAGCATCTTCTCCTCATTATCACTTTTATGGAGTGTCAATCTATGATTCCTAGTATTTAAGGAGTTTTTTTAAAAACAAGTTTTCTAAGGTACATAACTGTTTGAGTTATAGGGTTGAATTGTCTAACCACTTATGCAATAATATTCATTGTAGAAGATTATACTTTTCCATTTAAAGTATAAAAAGACAGGAATTGCCAGGCATGGTGGCACACACTTGTAATCCCAGTACTTGGGAGGCTGAGACAGGAGGATCACAGGTTCACACCCAGCCTCAGCTACTTAGTGAGACCCTATTTCAAAATAAAGAATAAAAAATAGGGCTGGGGGTGTAGCTTGGAGGTAGAATGCCCCCTGGGTTCAACCCCCAGTACTAAAAAAAAAGACAAAATTAATTTTTCCTGTAATTAATTTTCAACCTATAAATGCTGAGTGAATGCTTTGTTTAGCCAGTGCATCTTGGCCTACTCAATGACACTCTCTCTATATGGATATCAGTATTAGAGAGGTTATGGCTGGTTTGGGCAGCTCTAATCCAAGCAAAATATGAAGTTCCATTTCTCCACATCAGAGAGCTATTCCTAAAGCTGTGAACATGGTCATGTCACTGTCATGCTTTAAATCCTTTAATAATTTTTCCTTGCTCTTAGTGTAGAGTCAAAACTTCTTAGCCTGATTTTTTCTTGCCCCCTCTCTACCCCAATATTCTTCCCTCCCAAGTTCTGGGTCTGGCTATCTCTGAGTCATTCTTCACATTGCTGCATAGCTCTGCCCTTTCTGGGATGGTTCTAGGGCCCCTAGCCTGAGTAAGTCCCTTTTCTTTTGTGCACCTAGATCATTCCCTACTTCCCCATAAGAACTGATCATACAGTGTCCTCCATTTACCCTCCTACATCACCAGTTAGACTGTAAGAACAGTAAGAGCAGAAGCCATGGCTGTCTTAATAAACCAAATGATAATAATAGTTAACACTGCTAAACACTTACATGCTTCTCATTGTGCTAAATGCCTTATGTGGTTTATATTTCATTAAATTTCCATCATGACTGCATTCATTGGCAATAGAATCTATTGGTTAACTTAAATATCCAAATAAAAATTATGTATGGAGAGGTGTGTGTGTGTGTGTGTGTGTGTGTGTGTGTGTGTGCAGATGTGTAATAAGTCACAGATTTAAAGGAAAAGCTCATCAACCAGGCTGTAGGATGGGTAGGAATCAGGGGAGCCTTGGGAATCATGACAGTATCTACCCTCCGCATGACTCAAAATGTCAAACAGTTGACATTTTGAACACATCACAAAACTTCATGGAAGAGGGAGGAATTATTCCGTAAAGAAAAATTGAGAAGGAGGAAGGGAGGCCAGCAAAATACTAACTAAATAATTTTACCACCAAACTAATGCTTTGAGAAATTAGAGTTGTCCCTTAGTATCCACAGGGAACTGGTTCTGCAATCTATCCCCCCATGGATACCAAAATCTGTGAATGCCCAAGTCCCTTATATAAAACGGTGTAGAACCTACACACATCCTCCTGTATACTTTAAATCAACTCTAGATTACCTACAATACCTAAAACAATATAAAAGCTATATAAATAGTTGCTACAATATATTAAGGAATAATATCAAGAAAAAAGGTTATATGTGTTCACTACAGATAAAATTTTTTAAAATAATAATTTTTATTCATGAATGATTGAATTTATGATGACAAACCCCATGGATACTGAACAGAGGACTTACTGTACTTATTTCAATTAGTAATTGGCAGAGCTGGGCCTTAAGTCAAGTCTATTTGACTATAAAATCCATGCATGTAACTGCACCCCCAGTGACTCATTTGTACAAGGTAGGCACTCCATAAGTACATTTTGAGTGACTGAATGAAAAGGTGAATAAATATAATGGGCCAGGTGTGGTGGCACACAGCTGGAATCCCAGTACTTAGGAAACTGAGACAGGAGGATCACAGGTTCGAGACCAGCCTCAGCTACTTAGCGAGACCCTGTTTCAGAATAAAAATAAAAAGGGATGGGGTGTAGCTTAGAGGTAGAATGCCCCTGGGTTCAATCCCCTGCACAAAATAATAATAATAATAATAATAATAATAATAATAAAATGATAAAACATCGCTAGAGTTGAGGATATGTGGAGATCTGTGTAGGAGCATTTCCTTCCAATCCTATTTCCCCTAAGCTGGCTCTTCTATTCAGTTTCATCACAAAATCTCACAAATCTTGCCTCACTCTCTCTATACTTGATCTTTAAGCAATCATGCATCTCCTTTTCCCTTTGGCTCATTTAACTTCCTTTAAGATTGAAGCCTTCCTAAATAATTTCTACCCTCATAGAAATTTCTTCCTCTTCCGTGAACCTAAAAGAAAGTTTCTTCTTTGCAACATTAATTATATAGATAATATTGACTTGCACAGCGTACTCAATGCTTAGCATCTAATACATATTTAACAGTGCAGCTCCCCAACCAGATTAGCATCAGTTATAGGAGGACGGATAAAGGATACTCCGCTCAGTCCCACGGAGTGAGAAACAAATTAAAGGTGCTCCATGAATAATTATGTCTTGATTATTGCTGAGGTATTGACTCACAGATCTATAGCCTATATCTGGAATGGCAAAGACTGAGCTCCCCAGTTGTAGATCAGTCAGATCATGAGTTAAAGCCTGTAAATTCTGGATCTGGCCCAGCTGCCGCTTCACTGACCTGCAACTGGACACCGCCACACTGTGCTTGAATCCCGCCCTGTGCTATGAGCAGGCTGGAGGGAATTCATAAAACAAATACTTATAAAGATAATAGAAAATCACAGTGGTCCACTGGTTCCTGAGCATACTGCCTAATTAACTAAGAACAAGAATAGTTTCTGAAATGGTCATTTCTTCCATAAAATGTTTTTTGTTTTTGTTTTGGTACTAGGGATTGAACCCAGGGACATTCTACTTCTGAGATAAACCTCCAGTGCCCCCCCTTTTTTTGAAATAGGGTCTCGCTAAGTTGCTGAAGCTGGCCTCGAACCTTCGAACCTGCGATCTTTCTGAATCAACCTCCCGATGTACTGGGATTATAGGAGTGCATCACCACCCCCGGCTAGAAACCATAAAATGTTTTTTTAAGTAATTTCTCTGACTCAGCTTGTCGGGGGCAAAGTCCAAGACCCAATTTCTTTTTTAGTGATTTCTTCACTTTTCTTTAAGGGGTTATTTTTCCTGTTGTAAATGAAGCTTAAGATATTTTTTGTGTGTCCAATATTTTCTCTTGAGGATTTTTTAAAAACTTCTCTCAGCAATATTAAACAGGTTTTGACATTCTTCTTCCAAATATGTTACATGATGTTTGCAGTCAGCCTTCCAGATCCATGAATTCCACATCTGTGGATTCACCCAAAGGCAGATCAAAAATATCCGAAAGAAAAATTGTATCTGTACCGCACATGACCAATGTTATTTTCATTGTTCCCTAAAGAATACACTGTAACAAGAATTTACATAGCATTTTCATTATATTAGGTATTCTAAGTCACCTTGAGATGATTTAAAGTATATGTGAGGATGTGCATAGATTATATGCAAATACTGTATCATCTTATATAATGGATTTGAGCATGTGCAGATTTTGGTATCCACTGGGTGTGGGTTTTTATCCTGGAACTAATCCCCTGTGGATGCTGAGGGACAAATGTACTTGGAGGGAGAGATACAAAGATTAACAGTAACACAATAAATACAGAGCAAAATTCAGATGTCTCAAATTTTCTTTCTTGAGATCAGATACCCTAGAACTGATAAGAATGAAACATTAGTTTTCAGAGGAATCAGAGTGTATAGCAACACACCCCTGCATAAGTATGAACTTACCCTTACTAACCAAAATAAGCATAAGTTTCAATCCATCTCCCCCAAGAACTCTCTGCATGATGGAGAGTGGACAGGTGTTTCTGGACATTTGACTCCAGGCAGGAATTAAAGAGCATCGTCTGCATCTTCTCTCCACCCAGTCCGTGGTGTCTAGTGAAGTTTTCAGCTGTTGTAAGATTAGAATTCCCCAGGACTGCAGGATGAGTGATTTCAAGATCTAATAGATGTTAAAGTATGGCTCGGGCAGAAATTGCTGATGTGAAGAGCACTATTGAAAACCGCACCTGGCAAAACGCAACTTTGAGGAAATCTGGTGGTAACTGTGAAACAGTTTCAAGTCCTTCAGAGGCGTGAAAAGCATCTTTGTACATTAAATTCCAGAGGTAAAGGCCTCCAGAGCACCGGTTTCCTTTTTTTAAAGACTAGAGATGAATCTTTGAAGATTTCTGAACCCCGTGGGTTTAACTGTCAATTTGTATGTTTCTGTTTCATTTTCTTTCTGTTTCTTTAAAGATTCTTGTTGCTAGATGTTATGAAAAGCTGCAATTTCCACTTTTGATCAATTCTCCTGCTCCTGAAGCCACATGACAAACACAGGGTGAATGAAATGCTTTTCAATTCCCTTTACTATAGAAAAGGTAAGGAAGGAGAAGGAGGTAGAGGGAGCCGGGTGTGGTGGCACACGCCTGTGATCCCAGTACTTGGGAGGCCGAGTCAGGAGGTTTGTAGGTTTGAGGCCAGCCTCAGAAACTTAGTGAGACTCTCAGCAACTTAGCAAGACCTTGTCTCAGAATAAAAAGGGCTGGGGAAGAGCTTGGAAGTAGAATGCCCTTGGGTTCAATCCCCAATACAAAAAAAAAAAAAAACCTTTCCCACAAAAGCTGCCAGTAGCTCCTTTGTTATTAACTCCACAGGAAAACAAGACAGAGATTGCAGAATGCACAGTGATTTCAGGGACTCACTCACTGCAAGGATATGAGATACAGGGATGATAAAGAAAGTAGACAGTCTCAAGGCAGAACATTAATACTTTTTCTAAGGCATCACAAAATTTCCATTACAAAGATCTGAGCCAAAGCAATCTTCTGAATTTTATGAATTTTACATCAGCACACCAACTGCATTTCTAAAGATGAAAATATGCAATATTCCATGATAGAAAATTATCAACAAATACATCATCATGTAAATATTGAGTCTACAAAACCATTCGCTATACTTCTGTAGCAGCTGATGCCAAAAAAATATACCCTAGAAATTCCAGATACTAAATCCAAGATGTTTACTACTGGAACACACAAGCTTTTCAGAGAGCAAATTAATGCATGTCTCAGGATCATTCTTGTATCTATTATTATAATCATCTTCAAAGAATTCTGGCGGTGATTCAGATATGCACAATAAAGAGCAAGACCATGCAAAGGTTTCTCTGGGCAGGTTCACAAATATAGGTTCTTGGGTTGAGGGGAACCCTGTAGATTCTGCCCACTACAGTGGCAGGAAAGGAAATGAGCCAATAAGTTCCATTTGGGCCATGATTCTGGTGGAGCTTTTCCTCCATGGAAAAGCTCAACCTTTATCAGCACAACCTTTACAAGTTACTAACCTTGGACAAGTTAATTATCCTCTGCACCTCAGTTTTCCCATCTATAAAATTAAGATGATATTAGCTACTCTGGATTTTAAGAGGATCGAATGAGATAGTGTAGGTCAATGTAGGATTCACTTAACACTGGATATCAAAAAATTAAAGGTAAAGAATTCTGAATTGCTGACCACCAGGAAAGATGTGTGTATCCAATAGGGAAGATAATGTATGCGTGCATTGACCCAGTAGCAGATCCATTCTAGCATAGATTAAAAATGAAAATCATTCTCTCCATTAAAAGAAACATAAAAGGAAAACTCCTCCAACTGGAGTGATGTGGATAGAACACAGAGGAGAAAGAGCAGCACAGCCAATCAGATAGACGCAGTAGTCATATGTCGCTAGCCTATAGCTGGTGGCAGACATGTTGTGCTTTATGTTAAATGATGCAAACTTCATTAGGGATGACATTGATAATGATCCTGTACTTCATGTTTTTGAGATCAATAAAATTGAACTGAGGCAGGAAAGAAAGATTTTTTAAAAAAAAGCCAATACTACCTCTTTAACCTCTAGAACATAGAAATGCTGAAAATAACAAAGAAGCGTTTAGTGTAGCTCAGCTCAAAACCAAGAAACAAGGAGGGAACCCTAAGAGTCAGAATAATGAGTGGCTGTGGAACCTAGGGGCTTCCTACATACGGGACCTGACGTGCAGGGACAGAGGCTGAGCAGGAGGAATCCCTGTCCCCATCATGTGTGCCCACAGACAGGAGTCAAAAAGGACAACTCCACTTGGAAAGTCACAGAAGGTTAGCCTTCCCCTAAAGAAGATGGGAGAGAGAGTCCCACATGTGAAGTCCAAACCCTACTCTTGCTCTATGCGTATTTGTGAAGCCTGAATTCACGACACCAGCATGGTGAAGGAACACCAAGGTAAGAATTTAACAGGAAAATGGTCCCGTACAGGTGAAGCCATTGCGCTTCCATCTTAGGAAGAACAAACCTAGACCATAAAGATACATCCGCAACCATCATACATCATTCCCACAGAAAACAACCCTACAACGAGGCCACCACAGTGAAGAATAATGAAACCATACAAGTGGCATGAGAGAACTAGACAGAGAGAGTCAGGGAAGGGACCTTGCTGGAAGATGTGCCTTCCCTCGAACTGAAGGTGCCGAGAGAACTGCCTCACAGAGACTTGAAAATAAGTACATCTCAAGTGCTTAAAATAGACGTGAAGTAAAAGATACAGCAAATAGACTCCATGAAATAACAATGCAGTCTTTGGCTAATATATTAATCAACACAGAAAAACCTGGGAAACCCTGTTTGGGGCGGGGGGCGTGGAAGGAAAGCAGCTCATTGAAAACTGGCCATGAAGCCAGATGTCCACACTCCCGGCCCAGTGCAGGGTCATTATAGGGACCCAAAAGTGAGAATGGACAGAAACCAACATGTCCCCTTAGTGCACGGATTACCAAGGAGCACTTCCTCTTAAGCACCCCAGGGAAGCCCTCAATTAATGCCCTAGCTTCACTTACTCCTATTGACTTGCTTTCACCACTCATTTTAGAAGTTGCTTAAACAATAACCTAATAGACTCCTGCTAGATTTCCTATAGATAACACCTCTGATGTATGGTCATTAGGATAAGGATTGTTTAAGTTGTTTTTCAGGGATTTAGAAGTAGCCTCATGAATTCTCCTGCTATAAACATGAATATGCATGTCTCACTATAACATATACTCAGTCATAAAGAATAAAATTATGTCATTTGCAAGAAAGTGGATGGAACTAGAGAATATTATGCTAAGTGTAATTTGCCGGTTTCAGAAAGTGGAGTGTTGTATGTTTTCTCCCATATGTGGAAGCTAGAGAGAAATTGGGAAACAAAAGAGACTTCAGATAAATGGAGAGAGATTCTAGTAAAATCGTGGAAGGGGATTGTCTCTGTCAACATTCTCACTGCTAAAATCTAAAACAACTAACTGACCACACAACTTAGAGGAAGGAATATTTATTTGCTCACAGTTTTTGGAGGTTTTGGGTTCATTCCATGTGAGGCTGAGGTTTGAAGAGCTCAAGGCATGGTGGTGGGAAGCAGAGAGAGGGAGAGCAAGGGCTCTGCTCTCATATCATGGAGGCCGGAAGCAAGACAGCAAACAAGCAAGGGGATTCAAAGACAAAAGCACAGACCCTAAGACCATACTCCCAGGGACCCACCTTCTCCAGCTACACCCCACTGACCTAGGTTACCACCCAGTAAATCCAGTACAATGAATTTATCTACTGATGAGATTACAACCCTCATGACTTAATTGCCTCAATTTTGAACATTAATACATGAGCTCTTCAGGGGACATTCTATAACTAACCATAACAGGGGTTATGGGAGGAGGAAGGAGGAGACTTGATGAAGGAAACAGTTCAAATAATGCTATGGACGGACATGAAATTATCAACATCAATCTCAATAACATGTACGGGGAAGGGGAGGGAGTGGGGTGAGATCTGGAAGGAAACACACCAAGTGTTATGCCCATGTATATTTCTGTCTCTCTGAACCTCATTATGATGTATAATTACAATGCACCAACCAAAGTATATTTCTAAAAACAGAAGTAGCCTTGTCTAGCTCAACTGGTTGAAGCCACCAACCTATGCAAGTGTCCAATGGGTGAACTTTTGACATCAGGGGGCCAAAACTCTGTCCAAGATCATGCTTGGGCCATCATTTTCTGAACAAGTGTCCTATGAAGACCTGTGAAGTTTGATTATGTATGAGCAGACCAGAAATTATTTCACCCCTTTTTACTTTCAACTGCCTGTCCCCCAGCCTTAGACCACCCTGCTTCCTTATCCCATAAATACCCCTAAGCCCTCTCCCTAGGAGGCAGATTGAGGCTTGTCCCCTCATCTCCACAAGATTGGCACCTCATGAATAAATTCTCTTTTGCAAAACTCTCATTTTAGTGACAGGAAAAATGAACCTAGTTTGGCAGCATTTGCCGACTGGAAACTGGCTACTCTTAAGCAAATGTACAACATCCTCGATGGTCTATTTCATGCAAGCATGGATAGTAAACTGTATACATATGTTTTAAAAGGCAGTGCTTTTAAGTGAACTTTGATTAACTATTAAAAACCATGGACCTTTCTTCAAATAATAGCAAGGACCTCAGTATAAGTCTAGATGTGTATTCCCATCTGTAAAATGGGGAAAAATATGTACTCTGTGGAGCTGTTGATCAAATTGAAAAATAGAATTTCTTTTCTATCCTTATTTTGGACTGCTTAAAGTCTCACAATACACAAAATGAAGGATAAAATAGAAAACATCTATTCAAATGGAAAGTGAGGAAAAGGCCAGAGGCAGAAACTGAAAGGGAAGCCAGAGTGTTCAACTGAGGCGAGACCAGGCTGTGCTCTCGGGTACTGTCCCAGCAACCAAGAGGCTGGCAGGTTACCAGGCATGTGGAGGACAGGAGATGGCTCAGGGGATGACAGGTGGGACTGGGAGGTCTAGGCTGATATGCTTGGAAGTCTATGACTGAGCTAAATGGTAGACTAGATAAAACCATCTTAGAGCAAGGAGGGAAAACAGATATAGTGACATGTTTCTGCCCGAGCACTTCACGTGAACCTTTCTCTTACATCATTCAGGTCTCTGCTCAAATGTCACCTCCTCTGGGTGATTTTCTTTACACACTTATTCCCTTTACACACTTTCTTTACACACTTATTCTTATTATGCCACTCTATTCTCTGTGAGCCAGGGGTCCCCACCTGCTCTCCCTACCAAATCCCTGCACCTGGAACATGGGGGGCTCATAATAAGGATCCATCCACTATTCAATCTGGTTATTAAATAAATATGGTAAAAATTGCTCCAGGACAAGAGTTTAATATTTAATAATGAAACATAATGGGAACAATACAAACATTTTTACCTTAAACTATTAAGTTCAATATCTGTGCAAGATAGAAGAAGCAACAAGTTTTAACAAAATGAGCTTAAAATGTGGCAGAAGGATTGACTGAGATGGCGGGACCTTGTTATGTGTGTGACTAATAAGTGACAAATCAGTATAAAAGGCCCATGAAGCACATATGAGGAGAAAGGTCAGGAAAATTCCCATTTGAGCCATCATGAGCTTGGCTCTAAACCCATTTCCTTTTCAAAAGAACTAATGTCCAGTCCTGCAGGCAATGGGGCCAACTGACTCCATGTGGGGAACAGACCAAAATATTTGTTTCAAACTGTTGCATATTTTAGTTCCTAATTTTTCAATATCTATCTTCCCCAAAACACTTGAAGAGGGATCGGTGCACGGCGCCCTCCCAACTACTCCATAGAGATTTGTCCCTCACTTGTGTTTCACCCATTGATTACAGCCTGGTAAAGGGACTGGGTGATTCGTTGGCAAAGGTCAGCTTTTGCCTATCACTTCCTGCCCCCAGCACCTGTTCTCTCTTACCTCGAAGTTACTTGTCTGTTAGATCCAAGTTATATGTTGGATGTCCTTGAGTTGACTTCAGACAGCCCTTCAAAAAGAGGTTGAGGTAGAGAAAGATACCTTAGGGCAGTGGATCTAAAATGTGGTTCCTTGGGGGGCTGCAACAGCATACTCACCTGGAGTTTGTTAGCAATGCAGAATCTTTGGTCCCAGCCAGATCTTCTCAAACAGACGCTCTGGGGGTGGACCCACAATCTGGGTTGTGGCAAGCCTCATTCTCACTCAAGTTTGAGAACCATTGGACCAGAACTGAACTTGGAGCAGCGGTTACTCTCAGAATGAAGGGACTTCACATTCTTTTGAAGCAGAAGTTCACCTGCTAGCTCAGTTCTGCACATGTGTGTAACTCAGTTCTGCACAGGGCGTGTGAGCTGCACCATGGCTGGCATTTGCAGTTGATTCCAAACCCAGATAAGAAGCCAGCATTCTTCCAGAAAGTTCCCAGGTAACTGCTACCAATGGGTTACAGTGTGCGGTGTGCTGATGCCCACCTGCCACCTGACAGTTTTTCTCCTTGACCAAACTTTAGCCAGGTCCCTCTGAGCTGTCTTCTCAATGAGGTCTCATTCTTGGGCTACTTCCTGGCCCTGCTGAGTCCAGTTTTAGGAAGAATACTGCTAAAGAATACTCAACATCACGCTTGATGTCTGATCAAATTCCTCATTCCCCACTCTTGATATCTAAATCTTTAGTCTGTCTTTGGCAAGAGCTCTATTAGTCCAGTTTAGCAAGAATCCCCCTACTGTTGATGTCTCCTTTTAGGGATTTTCCACCCACTGCCCCACCCCCTGCTTTTTGGCTATAAATCCCCAGCTGTCTTCACGGTAATTGGAGTTGAACTTGGTTTTCCTGAAGCCTCTTTCCCCCATGGCAACCGTGCTGAGTAAAATGTCTCTATTGCCTTAAATACTGTCAGCTCTGTTCCGCTTAGACACACCTTAGTCACTAGTGAGAAAAAACTCTATCCTAGGAGACAGACGTTGTTGTGTGGCATCACAAACCAGGTCAGGAAGTGAACTCTAAGCTCTGTAAGGCCAAAAATGGAACTTCACTGAGTTCTCTCCGTAGCTCTACTATATAATGAGCCAAACACCCTCTAAACATGTTTTTTTAAATACCAATTGCAATCAGAAAAAATAAAGCCAGGCATGGTGGTGCATGCTTGTAATCCCAGTACTTGGGAGGTGGAGACCGGAGGATCCGGGTTCACGGCCAGCCTCAGGTACTTAGTGAGGCCCTCTGCAACTTCGTGAGACCCGGTTTCAAAATAAAGTATAAAAAATAGGGTCGGGAGTGTAGCTGGGAGGTAAAGTGCCCCTGGGTTCAATCCCTGGTACCGCAAAAAAAAAAAAAAAATGTAAAGCTCCCTTACTGCCCAGATGATTTTTATAAAGAAATACATACTTTCTCTGGCCTTAGGAAAGTCACCAATGCCCCCTAATTTCTAAACCCAATGGCTCGTGCTCTGCTTTAAGCACAACCAGGTTTTCACTACCATCATCAAATGCATGAATTTCGCTTTTTCAGTAACTCACATATACTTCTTTTGAGCACCGAATTCTACTTTGAAATACATTTGTATGACCTACTTTTGTCTCGGAGAACCTGATTACTATAATAGCACAATCTGCATGAAAGGAAAATGACTAGAGTTCCCTAAATGACAAAAATTTAATTTGTAGAATATAAGAGGAAGAAAGAGAAAAAGTCTTTATAAGGATCCCAAAAGGAGGCTCATCAGCTCAAATGCAAATGACATTTGACTTTCTAGAAAAGGAAATATATTGCACCGGATTATAATTCAATTTCTATATTTCATGTGCTCTAATATCCCCTGTAATAGTTACATAAATTCTAAAGAACAAAAAGGAAAGCAATTTTCCCCTTTCTAAATCAAAGATAAATGCCAGTGTGCTTTGGAATTAATTTCGAAGAATGGAGTAAATTTTGCCAACAGGTACTTCTGCCTTTGCGTGAAGTATTTCATGAGAATTTATTTTTAATTCAGGTGAAATCAAAGTACTTTTGCTTTCTCAAGGTTAGAGGAGAATTAGCACCATTCTCTGGTGAGCTGTCCGGAAAGTATTTCTGATAGATTTGCTTCAACTCTGCCATTCTTGAGAAGAGCCCAGAGCCAGGGAAGAAAGTTGTACTCCTGGTATGTCCAAATAGAAGTCCCAGCTTGTGGGTGAGTAAGCTCACAAAATACAGAGAGGCGCTGCTAGCAAATCATGCTGGGTCTTAACAGCCAGAAAGCCTTTGCTGATTGAAAGAGGGGATTGCACTGAGCCGCCTAGCTCTGGCTGACCAAGTGCCCACAGGCCCTGTGACTTAGGCACAGAAATTCAGGAGGGCCCCCTTCCCTCAACCCTGCCAACTCTGTCATCTGCCTCCCATCACCCAAAGCTATCACGGTGGCCCTTGACGGTACTTTCTCCACTGTGTAATTCCATCATCTGGCACCATGCCTGGCACAGGGTAGATGGGGACACGAGATTAGTAGGCAAAGAATGGGTAAAGCACTCACAGGTCAGACCTCATGGAGCTGCGCTTAAGATCTCTTACCCTGGAAATGTTTCTACGCTACTTCTCATTTCCTCTGCCAGGGAGCAAGTAGTGATAAATTAATTCTAGCTAGCTAAGGTGTTAACTCCTTTTAGATACCTCGAGGTCTTGATTCAGTTCAAACCCCCCAGGCACACTTGCCAGGTACACCGCCCAGGCATAGGTTAGGGTTAGGGATATTTTGGATCTGCTGGGCCTGTTTGTGCTCCTCGGAAGAGACCATTGAAGCGCCTCTCCTGGGGAATAACAGCTGCAGAAGGTTCTCTTTGGCACAGAGGAATCTGATGCAAATGTAGGATGCTAGCTGGGCATGGTGGTGCAGACCGCAATCCCAGTTCCTAGGAGACTGAGTCAAGAGGATTGCAGAATCAAGGCCAGCCTCAGCAACTTAGCGAGGCCCTCAGCAACTTAGTGAGACCCTGTTTCAAAATGAAAAATAAAATGGGGCAGGTAGTGTAACTCAGAAGTAGAGCACCCCTGGGCTCAATCTCCAGTAACACACACACACACACACACACACACACACACACACACACACACAGCAGGATGCTGCTTAGAAAGGGGAAAATGTTCACAGTAGTCCTGGGTCCTAAAGGTAACAGCTGTGTGAGCATACAGAGACCATCTGGATATGTACACAAAGCAGAAAGCCCCCTCCGAGGCAGTTGCTTGTAGCGGGGATCAGCAGCACTGCCTGGGAAGCAATAGGCGGGTTTCCTTTTTTCCTCCTCTTGCCTCTGTCACCTTCCCATTCTTCCCTCTTTCTCTCTTTATAAGACAGACATCCTTTCACTCTGTATCTCAATGCTTTCTCGATTCAGGCTTGAAAGTAACTCAGAGGGAAGCAATTCACTTAATGTTGTAAAAATTTTAGAAAATACACCAGAGACACAAATAATCCTAGTATGTCTACACGATTAGGTTTGTGTAGACACAAGTAATTCAGTGTGTCTAGAATGTTCGGTAAACTAGGGCAGAAGAATATCCCATGCTTTGTGTGTGCATGTGTGTAACTAGACATCTGGAAACTGTCTTAGCAAAAAGAATCAAGACCATTAAGACATGGCAAGTTCTGTTTGTGCTGCAGCTAAAAAGCATGTCACGTTGTTATCAATAAATTACACACTAGGGCAAAGCAACATGCACAGAAATTAAACTCTCTGCCCCCTTGAAAGTTGAGCAGAATTTTTTGTTGATGATATGGCAAAGCATATCTTATACCTTTTTAACTAAGTGACATTGGCACAAATTTACTGCATTGAATTAACAGTTTCATTAGGTTCATCTAGTGGTAATGAGGTCAGAGATCAATCTAAGTTAACCCAAATTCATTAACAACAACAGGCGAGCATTATATTTTCCTACTAATTAGCAGTGAGAATTAGCACCCCCCCCTTTATAGTAATATATATTTGAACTATATTTGCCATTCTAAGTGACATGCATGTGCTAGGGACTGCAAATTTGGCAGCAAAGAATGAACTTGACAGAGAAGGAAAGAAAGAGGTGAGAGATACATTTTACCAAAATATTCCTTTATTTTCCTATCTTTTATTTTTCAAAACTAAAAAAATACTGCACAAGGAGCAAATTGAGCAATGACCTTGCTAGAGATCATTGTGGAATACTCTTTCAAACCCTCTACAAATTTCTTGAGAGCAAATGCAAGGGTTCAAAATATGGTTGAGTATTTATTGGTTCAGATAGGAAAGATCATATGCCTTTTTTGTTTTCTCTTTCTTTTTTTCTTCCTTTCTTTCTTTTTTTTGTGGTCATTAAACCCAGGGGCACTCTACATCTGAGCTGCTTCCCTAGCCCTATTTTATTTTATTTTTTTTGAAACAAGGGCTCACTAAGTTACTGCACTGCTGGCCTTGAACCTGTGATCCTCTTATCTCAGTCTCTCAAGTACTGGGATTACAGGTATGCGACCATATGCCTTTTGATGTATGGGTGCAGGGATAATTAAAGATTTAACTTAAATAATAGGAAAAAAAGAAATGTTATTAAATTTTATGAAAAAAATTAAGCTGTAAAATTAGAAAATTAAAAATAGTGAAGCATGTGGGACCCAAAATTATATTTCTAAAAATCCTATTAAAATTATAAAATGTCTAGCAAACAATAACAAACACTAAAGCAAACAAAATCAGAGTTGAGAAAACCAAACCAAAGACAATGAAGAATTAATAAGTGGACATTCTGCGGCTGAATTTTCCAAGCCATAGGCAAGAGTGCAAGTTATTATTAAAGGGTGATATTAAAACACAAGTGGATGTGTTATACCTGTAGTGCTGGTGGCTCTAATGTGAGCATGTCTAGAACCTTCGCCAGGGAGCAGAAGTTCAGAATACAGTGAATAGACAAAGGCTATATATGTTTCTATACTGCTGTAAGAGCAAAAGCTGCAGAAACTTTCTAATATTCTTTAATGTTTTACACTTCACAAAATACTTTTAAGCATATTATGGCATTTGATATTTAAAAAACAACCACCACTCTTGGAGGTAGATGTTACAACCACCATCCCACTTCATCATCATGGCCGCTCAAGGCCCAAGAGGGGAGGTCAACCCCCAAGGACACTTGTCTGTAAATGGTGAAGGCCAACTCGAGTCCAAGTCCTGGCCCTCTGCTGTGGGGATGAACCACATTCCTTCCCAACTTGCTTCACTGTCCCTTGGAGATCACTTCAAAACCTCAGGTGCAAGCACTTGTTTGTATTTACAAGAAAAGTATATTGATAATCTATAAATTAGGTAGATGATTTGAATCTGAAGGAAGAAAAACAAACTTATTTCCAGAGAGAAACTATTTAACATAGTTTGCAATGACAGCTTCTTTAAAAAAAAAAAAGTAGATCTTCAAAACCACACTCATGAAGCTGATGGATAAGGGGTAAAGAAGAAACTTTAATCCAGCCCTGAATCCTGCAGGAAATTCTTAAAAGAGTCATGGGAAATGCTTGACCCCAAATACCAGCATTTAAAGTTCTTATGGGGTGCTGGGCTAAAGAATGTAATTAGCACTTGATGTGGTACCTACAGGCCCCCTGCATTGATGATTTTCTTTAACCATCCATTGATCTGGAATGGTAAAACAACAGCTTTTCTATGGTGCTGAACCTCATGAGCAGAGGGGTGCCTCGTTACATGGCCTTATGGGAAACATTTAGCAAAGGGGGAAAATAGTGTTACATTTCCACTGCAGCTGTGAGCAAAAATGTGTGTTACTGAAAAGTTTAGAGAAATGAGAGAGTTTTCAAAGACACTCCCACACACACACACACACACACACACAAAAACCAGATTTGGGTCTGCCGGCAGAGGGAGGGACACAGAGGAATCAATCAGTGTCCCTGGCCAGCTAGTCAGTCAGAGCCACATGGAAAGGTGACGGCCTCTCCTAACCTTTCTATTTTGGTGCGGGAAGGAGTTGTCACAGAAAATGATTGAGAAAACCCCACAGGATTGAAGGATTTCTGGGGTGTACAGTCCATGTGTAAGTTCATGCGTAATTTAACACCATGACACAGAACCAAAGCAGCTGAACACAAGCTTCCCCAAATAATGATTAATTACGGTAGGGTGGGGGGAAAACTTACATCTGAATCAAACTTTTCCTTTGATAGAGTTTTTAGGATGTTATAAGGGAGAGAAAAATTGTGTTGACTCTGTCAAAAAGCTCTCTGGATAGAGCTCCAAGTGCTGAGCAAGCAGCGAAGTTCAGTCAGTTCAAGCCATTCAGAAAGCAAATAGCTCTAAGCTCCATAGGCCAAGGGGAAGCCTTTATTTCATGTCAACTGAGATGTTAGTGAGAATAATGAACAGGATACACGTTGTAGCCAAGATGGAGCTGTGAGCAGAATGCTGATAGGACAAGAGTGAGGGCAGGCATCCTGATTCCTACCAAGGGATGCAGTGGTGCCCCATTAGCCATGGCTTCACTTTCTGTGGTTTCAGTTACCTGTGGTCAACTGCAGTCCCAAAATATGAAATGGAAAATTCCAGAAAAAACAATTCATACATTTTAAAGTGCACATCGTTCTGGGTGGTGTGATGAAATGTTGCCTGTCCCACTTCGTCTGGCCCAGGTTTTGAATCATTCCTTTATCCAGTGTATCCATGCTGTATATGCTACCTACTCATTAGTCACTCAGCAGCCATCTTGGTTATCAGATTGACTGTTGCTGTATCAAAGTTCTTACGTTCAAGTAACCCTTATGGAGTATCCTAACACTACTTTACAACTCCTAAGTCTTTTACTTCACCTCATCTCCTCACCTAGGCCTGTGTCATTTCACACCATCGCAGGAAGGGCGAATACAGAATGATAAGGTATTTTGAGAAGCACATTCAGATAGCTTTTATAATAGTAAATTATAATCATTATATTTTATTAATGGTTATTGTTACTGTGTCTAATTTATAAATGAAATTTTATCATAGATAGGTTTGTGTTGGAAAAAACATAGTATATGTAGGGTTCAGAACTATGTGAGATTTCAGGCATTCACTGGGGATCCTGGAATGTATTATTTACGGATGAGGTGGAGCAACTACTCTACAATCAAAATACTTTCTATTTTCCTCTTGATGCATTCAATTTTCTACTTACTTCGGTACCTCATGTTAGTAAGTATGGTAGCTATTCTACAACTAATTCCTTGTCAGGGGCCTAATGCTTCCATGTAAGTTATTTCAACTATCGATAATAAAACTTGATTTCTTTGGGGTGATATCAAGAAAGATTTATGAGTATGTTTCCATTGTAGTTTACCAGCTTTCTTTGGATTCCATTGATCCAATTCCTTCTGAATTTTTATGTTGCTGTATGTTAGATGTGTCTTCATTTGGGTAAAATAGCTAACTCATTCCCCAAAGCTAATTTCTGCTCCAAAGTATGTATCAGGAAACATTCCTACCAACCTAGGTGTCTGTCAACTGATGAATGGATAAAAAAAAAATATATGGTCTAAACACACAATGGAATTTTACTCAGCCTTGAAGAAGAACAAAATTATGTCATTTGCAGGAAAATGGGTGAAACTAGAGAATATTATGCTAAGTGAGATCAGCCAGTCTCAGAAAGTCAAGGGTAGTATGTCTTCTCTCATACGTGGAGGTTATAGAGAAAATATGAAACAAAAGGGACTTCAGATAAATGAGAGAGATCAGCAAAATAGTGGAAAGAGATTTGGGGAGGGACGTGGGAAAGGGAAAAGAGAGGCTAGATGAAGGAAATAGTTCAAATAATGCTTATGTCCATATATGTGAGTATCACTACCAATCTCACTAGCATGTGAGGGGGGAGGGAATGGGGTGGGATCTGGAGCAAAACACACCAAGTGCTGTGTGCATGTATGTTTGTGCATGTATGTATGTTTATTTCTATGTATGTATGTTTGTGTGCATGAATGTTTATATCACTTTGAATGATGTATAATTACAATGCACCAATAAAAGTGTATTTACAAAAAATAACCATTCCTCCCACTGCATATTTAATTCTGCTAATAGATTTAGCTTCTTTATTCATTTCTTATTTCAGCCAAATTCTTTTAAGCCATAAGAAAAATAATACAAAAATCAAATATGTAGGCTAATAATTTGAGTCATTAGTTAGTTAATTAAGTTCAAGGTTTAATAAACCTTAAAAATTGATTCAAGTAGAAAAGCTGGATAAACCAATAAATATGAAGGGATTTGAAAAAAGTATCCAAGTACAATCTAAAAGCCTGGGCTCAGAAGATTTCATGGTCTAGTTCCTTTAAGCTTTCATGGGATGACTGATTCCCTTCAAGTTCTAATTAAGTATAGAAAAATTACCAGGCAATTTTATTTTAATAAAAAGAAAAGCTAATCCAATCTCATTGATTCATTTGCATACCCCAAACTCCAAGTGAATGACTGTAAAATAAAATCAGAGAGTGTATTAAAATAATAGTCTGCCATGATTTTATCTAGGAGGACAATGGTGAATTAATATAAGGAAAGTTAATAAAATATAGCATTACCTTGATGGATCAAATAAGAAGAAAAAACTGAATCATCTTATAGATGTTGAAAAGACATTCAATGCAATTGTTACCATTACTGATTTCAATTAATTCTTTTGTGTGTTTGTGTGTGTGGTGCTGTGGATCAACCAAGGGCTTCATGAATGGTCGGCAAGTGCTCTACTTGTAAGTTACATTCCCAGCCCATGATTTCAATGAATTTTTAAAAATCTAATCTGGAAAGTGTGTTAGCTATCCATTGCTGCATAACAAGCTACCCCAAAATTAATAGTTTAAAAAATAGGCATTTAACTATGTTATAGACTTTTTGTGAGTGAGGAATTCAGGAGCAGCTCAGCCGGATGATTCTGTCTCAGTGTCTTTCATGAGGTTACAGTCAAGTTATTGTCTAGGACTCCAGCCATCTGAAGACTAGCGTGCAGCCCAAGCATCTGCTCCCCAGTATGCCCACATACCTAGCAGGCTAGAGATTGCTGTTGACAGAAAGTCTCCGTTCAGCAGTCTTACAGGGTTGCTTGAATGTTTTCCCAACATGGTGGCTGGCTTCCTTCAGAGTTAGGGGTCAGGGGGAAATTACCAGGCAGAAACCACAATATCTTTTATGAACTAGTTCCAGAAGTCCCCAAATCTCATGTCCTTAATATCTCTGTGGTTACTCATGCCAGCTTTATTCACTACGGAGGAGATCACACAGGGGACTGACTACCAAAGGCAAGAATTATTAGAGGTCTCTGAGAGCCCATATCCCAGATAGTTTCTCACCTGATAATATAAATAGCATCTATCTTAAACCATAGACAACATCATACGTAAAATGGAAACACTAGAGGAACTCCAATTAAATTGAAAGTAAAACAGGAGGCTTGGTGTGATACTACTCAGAATGTTCTAGAAGTGTTAGCTAATGTGAGAAACAAAACAGAAATAAGAAATAAATTCATTGAAAGAAAAAGTTTTGATTATTTGCAAAATATATGCTTATTTATACCATTTCTACCAACAATACCAGATAGAAAATGCCATTTGCTATAGCAACAAAAATCAAGTAGTAATAACTATCCTAAGCAATAGAAGACTATACTTTACTAGAAGTATGAGAAACTAGTAACTACAGAAGTGCACCGTGTTCTCTGATGGACAACTGTGATAATGAAAATATTGTTTCCAAAATAGTATATAAGCTTATTGTGGTTTTCATAGGTATCCCAACAGTCTTTTAAAAATTGTTGATAAGCCAGGCGTGGTGGCACACGCTTGTAATCCCAGTACTTGGGAGGCAGAGACTGGAGGATCCGGGTTCGCGGCCAGCCTCAGCTACTTAGTGAGGCCCTCCTCAACTTCGTGAGACCCTGTTTCAAAATAAAGGATAAAAAATGGGGCCGGGGGTGTAGCTCAGAGGTAGAATGCCCCTGGGTTCAATCCCCAGTACCGTAAAAAAAAAATGTTGATAAAGGAGATTAGCCAGCCAGCCACAGAAAGTGAAGGGCCATAGTTTTCTTTCTTATACAGAAGCTGGGGAGTAATTGGGATACAAGAGGGACTTTTGATAATGGAGGAGAAACCCCAGCAGAGTAAGGGAGGTGGTCTGGGAGGGAGGGTAGTGAGAATTAATGAAGGAAACATTTCATATGTACATGTGTGAGAATACCATGCTAATCTCAATATCATGTATGTGAAAGGGGAGGGAGTGGGGAGGGAGCTTGTGGGAAGCTCACCAAGTTCTGTGTGCATGTAATTAATTCACTATCACTCTGAACTACATTATAATGTGAGACTACAATGCACCAATAAAAGTATATTTTTAAAAAGTAATAATAGGTTTAAAAATAGGCACAATGTCTAAGTATATTTTTATAAAAGAAGAGGAAGGCAAGGATAACACCTTGTCAGATGCTAAAATATATTTTAGAACTAGAGCCACCCAGCTTGATACTGATGAAAAATAAAGAGATAAACCAATGCCACAAAGTAAATAGTCCAGCAATAACCCAACATCCATGAGTTTAAACTAATGATGTATATCTCCAAAGCAGTTTAATATATATGTAAGAATTCCAAAGGACATCACAAATTGGAGAAGAAACTAAAGCTTGTTAAAAGTATGAAAATGGATTTATTGGTTAGAAATATCCAATGGGAAATAAATCAAGATGACAGAGGTAATACTGAGTAGTAGGAATGGAATAAATTCATTCTGGGAGTTTGATAAAACCAAATTTCAAAAGATACAGCATGCCCACTTTCAAATCTTCCCAAATTCTGATCTGCCCTTTCTAAGGTGCAGAGAGTGAACACGCTTGATGTCAACTTTCTCCATCATTTCCAAAGTTTCTCCTTATCTTATGTTTTCTCTCATATGTGGAAGATAGAACAAAAATAGGAAGCAAAAGGGACTTCAGTCAAATGAGGAAAGAAAACAATAAAATAGTGGAAAGGAATTGGGGAGGGACAGGTGGAGGAGAAAAACGAAGATTGAAGAAGAGAACAGTTCAAATAAGGCTACATCCATACAAGGTTTCACTACCAACCTCACTAGCATGTATAGGGAAGGAGGAAAAGGGCAGGTATATGGGGAGAAATATACCAAGTGATGTGTGTATTATGTTTGTATCACTTTGAACCTCATTATGATAAATTACATTGCACCAATAAAGTATTTTCAAACAGCAATTTAAATTTAATCAAGATTTCAGGAAAACTCACTTTGCTTTTGGATGGGGCCTGATCCCAGGAAATGAGACAATTTGTTTTAACCACATTATAAAGATACAAAAATCTAGTCCAGCTTTTGGAACTTTCAAACTTCCACAAAGTTTGAATTTGCTCTCCCACCAAACTAAATCTCTTCCTTGGTTTATATCTACTTTATCCTACCAATATTATTTAACAAATGGAAAAGGTCAGGGTTTGGTGGCACTAAATGTCAGACTTTTTTGGGTTTTGTTTTTGTTTTCAGTGTATTGGAATATGTACTGCTAAAAGATTTGAGATACATGATAGGTAGACAGATTAGATAAATAGAGAGATGATAGATTAGAGATGATAGATAGATAGATAGATGATAGAGAGATAGATAGATAGATGATAGATTAGAGATGATAGATAGATAATAGATAGATAGATAGATAGATAGAGAGATACCCCCCAACCATAAGAAAATAGTACCTTTTGTTACTAGTGTTGAAAGCTGAATCTCTGTGATAAAAAAAAAATACTGCCTAGGGCTTTAGCTTCCTTTATGGAAACCAATTATTCCCACCCTATGTCAGAGGAAAAGATTATAGCAGATTTGAGAATGAACACCTTTTCCTGTGAACTTGGAAGAGAAACAGTAACAAGTCGATGCATTGATCTGACTGGAAGGGATCATTCTGGTTTGTGGCTTAGTAAGGCTGAGTGAAATCCCCCTGGCTCCGCCTACCCAGTTGCTTACCCAGCTCTTCCCCTACTGGGCTCCCCTTCATTCCCTACATCTCCTTTCTGTTTTCATCTTGAATCAGAATCGCCAGGGGACTATCTCAAAGATATAGAATCCCAATACGAGTGAATATGCTTCCCCCAGTGATCCTAACATGAGCCTAGGTTGAAATAACTATTCTAAATCACATTTCATTCTAATTCTCCCTGGAATTTTTTCTTCTGATTCAATATGCCACCAGTATCTCTGAGTTTAGAATAATAGGTTTCATAACTCTATATTTTAATGTATTTTCTTTTTCTGTTATATGTGTTGTTGGAATGTGCCCCTTCTGTGTTCTTTTCTGGAACAATACACTCTCATTCGTAAAATTTTTGCAGTTCTTGGCAAAGGGATCATTCTGCCCAGTATCTACACTTTTGGTAAAGTCCATTACCCAAATGGCTGAGACTTATACACTATTATGTGCCAAATGCTATCTAAATAGTTTATGTACATTAGTTCAATCCTCACAATATCCTGGAGTTAAGTAGTAATATTATCATCTGCATTTTCAAATAAAGAGTTCTGGCCACAGAGAAGTTAATTAATTCACCCAGGGTCACACAGTAGAGCCATGTTTGAACCTATGATTTTTAGCTCTGATTTGCTGTTATTCTGTCTCTCCTGCTCTGTACTTGGTATCTTTGTTCAAACGTTTTTCAAAGCACAAAATACAGAAAAAGAAATAATTTGTACTTTCGGAGGCAGAGACCGGAGGATCCGGGTTCACGGCCAGCCTCAGCTCTCTCTCTCTCTCTCTCTCTCTCTCTCTCTCTCTCTACTTAGTGAGGCCCTCTGCAACTTCGTGAGACCCGGTTTCAAAATAAAGTATAAAAAATAGGGCCGGGGGTGTAGCGCGGAGGTAGAACGCCCCTGCGTTCAATCCCTGGTGCCGCAAAAAAAAAAATAAATAACTTCACTAAGGAAGATAGAATTAAAAGGTTCCATCTTGGCTTGTGAACAGACTACAGCATGGCTTGATTTCTTCTGGCTCACAGGCAGGCAAGTCACAGAGATGCACACTCCTCAGATAGAGGACAGGTCTACTTGTGAATCACTTGGAGCTTTCAGCAGAGGTCGACGGTCCCTCACAACTTCTTTTTTTAAATATACTTATATTGATGCATTGTAATTATACATTATAATGCGGTTTAGAGTGATGAGACCATACGCGCACATGACCCTTGGTGTGTTTCTCCCTGGATCCCACTCCACTTCCCCCTTCCCCAAACATGTCATTGAGATTGGCATTGATAAGTCTGTATATGTACATAGCATTAGTTGAGCTGTTTCCTTCATCATGTCTCCCCCTGCCTGGACCCCCCCATCACTCCACTGGAGTTTCTCCTCTTTTATGTAAAGCCCCTTTCATTTCCTAATTTCTCTCTAGTTTCCACATATGAGAAAAACATACAACCCTTCACTTTCTGAGACTGGCTAATCTCACTTAGCATAATATTCTCTAGTTCCATCCATTTTCCTGCAAGTGACATAATTTTGTTCTTCTTTATGATTGAGTAAAATTCCATTGTGTGTGTATAGCACAGGTTTGTAATCTATTCCTCTGCTGATGAACACCTAGGCTGGTTCCATTATTTGGCTATTGTGAATTGTGCTGCCCTAAACCTGGGCATGCATGTACCACTGTAATATTCTGACTTCAATTCCTTTGAAAAGATACCAAGGAGTGGTATAGCTGGATCATATGTTGGTTCCATTCCTAGTCTTCTGAGGAACCTCCACACTGATTTTTATAGTGGCTGTAAGGGTCCCAACTTCCCCCACATCCTCGCCAGCATTTATTATTATTTGTATTCTTGATTGCCATCCTAAATGGAGTTAGATGGACTCTCAGTGTCTTTGATTTGCATCTCTCTGATTGCTAATGATGTTGAACATTTTTATATATTTATTAGCCATTTGTATTTCTTCTTTTGTGAAATGTCTAGTTCGATTGCTTGTTTTTTTATTGGGTTGATTTTTCAGTGTTAAATTTTTTAAGTTCTTTTTATATTCTACATATTAGTCCTCTATTAGAGGAATAGCTGGCAAAGATCTTCTCTCATTCTGTAGACTCTCTCTTTAGGTTCTTAATGGTTTCCTTTGCTGGACAGAAGCTTTTTAATTTATTTCCATCCTGTTTATTAATTCTCATTTTAATTTGCTGAGCTTTGGATAAAACAAGATTGATAAACTCTTAGCCAACCTAACCAAAAGAAATAAATGGCCCAAATCAGATGAAAAGGAGATACCACCACAGATGATATGGAAATCCAGAAAATCATTACAAACTATGTGGAAAACTTATGCTCCAATTAACTGGAAAACCTAGAAGAAATTGACAAATTTCTAGATACATATGACCTACCTAAATTGAACCCAGAGGATAGAGAAAACCTAAGCAGACCCACCAATAGCAAGCAAAGAGATCGAAACAGCAATAAAAAGCCTTCCGCAAGAGTGAAGTACAGGTCCAGCCCAACGCTTCTTAAATTATTTCATGAAATAGAAAGAGATGGAATTCTTCCAAACTCATTCTATAAAGCCAGTATCACTGTAATCCCTCACAACTTCTCAGGGTGCTGCACTGTGGCCAGAGGTAGTTTTGGTGGTGAAGGCTAGCACAATAGACAATTCGTGTGTGTGTGTGTGTGTGTGTGTGTGTGTGTGTGTGTGTGTGTGACTGGGGATTGAACCCAGGAGCATTCTACACTCCACGCCCTTTTTTATTTTGAAACAGGGTCTTGCCAAGTTGCTGAGGCTAGCCTCAAACCTGCGATCCTCCTGTCTCAGCCTCCCAAATAGTGGGATTACAGGCGTGTGCCACCACACCTGGCAGAGAATTCTATGTCTCATTGTTTTCAACCATTGATTTTTGTGTGAGTATCTAATTATTCTAGTATGTATCACATCTTCACATGTATAGAAAGAAAACAGGGACTCCAAATCCATTATACATAAAAACCTGCACTGACCTCTTCTCTCAACAAACATTTATTCAGCATTAACTGGGCTTTGTGTTAGGTGCTTCTGGGAATGCAGCGAACACCTCGGATCAGCCATATTCTGAAATCCTGATTGATCGGAAGCAATGATTCAAAAGCCGCAGAAGCTAAGTCTTCCCTCTCTTCTAGAATATAGTAAGAGGTGCATGCAATTGATTCCTAGGAGCTCACTGAGCTTTGTGGACAGTAGGACAGGATAGAACACCCTCCCAAGAAAGAACTAAATAAAGCTGATTATAAAGACATCAGTAATTCCTTACCAGAATTGAAGTCGGATGAAATGAAAATTCATCAAAATCTTTCAGGCAAAACCCAAACTATCCCCATTAACTTTTAAATTAAATTGGTGCCTGGAGATAAGCTATCCTCCCTCTGTACCCTTCATTAGAAATGAGAGAGAAACTCTACCAGTAATTAGGGATAATTGCTTAGACTGAGCTATTTGAGTGCAATTATATTTATTAAATTATCTTCACTCCGGCAAGTATACCTATGGAAAACCCTGCTGCTCTGTGTCATTTATCAGATACTAATAACCACGTTGTGGGCCTGAGAGCTACAAAGTAGAAAGAACTAGTATCCTGAGGCTTAGCTTTGCTAAACTTAAAAGTTATAGGTCTATAGCTAATGTTTTCACGGGGTTTTCTTTCATTTCTTTATTTGTTAAATATTTGTTCTATGAGACTCTGGTGCTCTGAATTTATTTTCAAATACTTTCCTGTTTTCTGCCTTTGTCTTAGTACTATTTGCATTTATAAAAACAATTTCAGTAAATATAATTAAAGCCTTTTCCTACAAACAAGTAGCTGCTATGTTTCCTAACCCCTCTTTTTTTTTTTTTTTTGCGGTACCAGGGATTGAACCCAGAGGCATTCTACCTCCAAGCTCCACCCCCAGCCCTATTTTTTTATTCTTTATTTTGAAACAGGGTCTCACTAAGTTGCAGTGGGCCTCGCTAAGTAGCTGAGGCTAGCCGCAAACCCGGATTCTCCGGTCTCAGCCTCCCAAGTACTGGGATTACAAGCATGTGCCACCACGCCCGGCTAACCCCTCTTTAATTAAGGAGTAAAACTATAGCTTGAATTATAAGATCATAAAATGGGAAGTACTCTTTTAGTAACTTAGTACATACAGAATAATGAGCAAATGTTTCATATTTTTTTTAGAAGTGACCCCAGAAACCCCCTTAAATCAACATGGAAAAAGCTTCCCTGAATTTCTGATTCATGGTGCACTTATCTCTGGGGACAAAGACACCAGTGATTAATGAAACAGATAGCAAAGTCATATTTTTTTAAAGTTCTGGCATCTTAGCATTTTTCAAATGCTGAGATGAATCTCAGGATTAATGGTGAAGGTTTGTGAGGCAGTTTGAGTTCGCACATTTTGCAGGATAGCGCTAAAGGAGGAACAAATCTCTAGAATGTGAGAAGGGATTCAGAAAGCCAGAGGTCATAAATTCACCGAGGCCCGTGCACTCGGTCAGAGAATGGCCTGACATCTGGGATTTTCTTGATATTGGCCTGGATTTATTGGTTTATTGGGGTTTCACAGTTGGAGCATAAATTATGCCACAATCACTTAGACAATATCAGTTATGCATTTTGTATCCATTCATCAAACTTTAAATATCACTGCAAAAGCACAAGGACTATGACCGGCCCTTGCCCTCCAGAGCCACATTTCAGCAGTGTACCTGCCATTACAGTGAGCCATTCGCATCCTGTCAACTCGGTCACCACAGCAACCACGAAGATAAAATAATCATGGGTTTTAATATTCACCTCTCCTAACAAGGGTCTATCATGCATGAGTGCTCTAGGGAAGAGATTGGCTCTCTCAAACTTCTAAGAATGCATCACTAGGAAAGTTACCAAAAACAGGAAGTGAAAAATTTTAGAGAGGCTTCTATCATGCAGTTGGATGAAGAATCCATTCAAATTGAAAAATGTTTAAAATACCTATTGAGCCAGGAGTGGTGGCCCATGCCTGTACTCCCAGCTACTGGGAAAGCTGAGGCAGGAGGATCACAAGTTCAAGGCCAGTGTGAGCAACTTAGTGAGACCCTATCTCAAAATAAAATAAAAAGGTCTGGGGATATAGCTCAGTGTTAGAATGCCCTGCACTCAATCCCCAGCACTACAAAAACAAATAAACAAAAATGTTGTGTGTAGGGTGGTAGTGATAGCTAGATCTCTGTTCAATGTACTATTTTTGTCTCAGGAGGACTTTTATATAGGTGTAAGGCTAAATAGATCTGGGGTACAGATGAAAATCTCTTGGGCTCCTCCAACTACACTGCAATTTTGGTCCAGTCACTTGACACTCCTGCCTGGATTGAGACCATTTTTTCCTTCCCGTTCTCAGTTTTTCATTTATGTGACTATCCTATAGGCGGCTGTCAGGCCAATCTTTCCAAAGTGTCCTTTATTAGATTTCTTTCACTCAATAACATACAGTGGCTCTCCATTGCTTATCATAGACCCTCATCTGGTCTTTCAGAGTCCTCATTGTCTTCCCTGCCCTACAAGCAACGGCATCTCAGGATGCTCTCTCACGCTCCACCTCAGCTCAGCTCATTCATTTCATAGTACACCTGGGGCTCTTTGCGCCACATTGAATTCTCGCATCTGTGCTGGTGCACGTACCCTTATCTCACCCTACAGGGCCACATCTCCTTCCAGTCTTCTGTCCCAGCCCCCTCCCAGCACAGCTCAACCTCTGGATGTTTACATCTCACCCGTTCTCTTCACTCTCTCAACTCCTGCCATCTTTACAGAGCATGCCCAAGAACCCGACCCTCCTGATACTCCAGTGACTGACTCATGTTTCCTCCTGTAGAGCAGGGACTCTTCCTGACATGTATCCTTTATGGCTCTCCCAGCACAGGTACAATGCTGAGAACAGAGAAAATATAAAACACTGGTTGACTAACGCCCATGTCTAATACATCATGTCTTATAGTCTATTTTGGTTAGATATAGAATGTCCCCTAAAGAGTTCATGTATTAAGGTTAAGAGTTGATATAATTAAGTCAAGAGGGTTGTAATCTCATCAGTAGATAAATCCAATGTAATGAATTTTCTGGGTGGAAACCTGGTCCGGTGGGGTGTGGCTGGAGAAGGTGGGTCTCTGGGGGTGTGGCCTTGGAGACTGTGCTTTTATCTTTGAATCCCCTTGTTTGTGCTCTCTTGCTGCCAGCCTCCATGATGTGAAAGTAGAGCTCTTGCTCTCTCCCTCTCTCTGCTTCCTGCCACCATGCTCTAGGCTCTGCAGCTGTAACCTGGCCTAACAAGGACTTAAACTTCAAGATCTCCAAAATACTGAAAAAGACTGTGAACAAATAAATCTTCCCTCCTCTAAGTTGTATGGTCAGTGGTCTTGGATTATAACAGTGAGGATGCTGACTGAGATGCAGTCTATGAACCTAATAATTTTGAAATGTCATGTGTATTCTATAATGAATGAAATCACTTCTAATCAACCCTGTATTGTTGTATACTATAAAACCCCTTCTGTAAAATGAAGATAGCTTGAATTTATTTATTTATTTTTATTTGTGGTGCCGGGGATAGAACCCAGAGGCGTTCTACCTCTGAGCTACATCCCCAGCCCTCTTATTTTTTATTTGGAAACGGTCTTGCTAAGTTGATGCGAGCCCCGCTGAGTTGCTCAGGCTGTAGCGTGTATTTATAAAGATGGCTCAGGTACCATCATGCAGGTTTCTCCAAATTCTCTGCAACCTTACAGAGTCACCTTCCTTCAACATTTACATTGAAACGTTGAAGGAAATAGCTCAGTGCCTGTCCTAAAAATGATGGGAAATGCCATCATCACTGCCATGTCCAGGGATCCTACAGGAGGTGACGCATCTCTACATCAAACTTGTTTTTGCTCTTGCCTCTGTAGAGATTTTCTCTTCCTTTGTGTTTCTCCTCATAGGATTGGTGTTTGCTTTTCATCTTATACTGACCTAAATAAGCTTCCTTTCTGTTCTTGATTCTCACAAATACTACTCACATGAGACAGTTTTATGAACAGGAAAAGTTACATCACAGGAAAGGTACATCACAAAGAATAGGAGATTATTTGAAATTCAATCTCAGTCGCAGATACCTCCAAGCCATTCTCACGATTCCCACTAGTCCCAGCTCAAGGAGCTTCTCTGAATTTCTTCTTCCGTTCCCTGACCATCCACCAGCTTGCTTCCCTTTTCCTCCTTCACTGGCTTCTCCTGGAACCCTTAAATCCCATGGGCTTCACCCCCATCCGGGCCACCTTCCTTTTCCATAGTGAGAAAGTCACTATGGAAGTGCTCAAGGAAGTGCTCAAGTCACTAGGGAGTGCTCAAGGCGGTCTTGTGATTAGCATGAATTCTGCCATCAGCTCAAAATCATTGTTTTATACATCAATAATTCACCAATCCCTCATCATTTTAAGGGGAAAATTAATGTGTATGTTATATCACTCCGTTGATGCTTTCTTCTGTGTTTTTTTTTAGGTGCCTGGAGCTACTAGGCAATTACTTATTTGCAGAGTTAGATTAGATCGCAGAGCCAAAATTTCATTTGTATAAATGCTCCACATTTTCTCATAAGCTTCTTCCTGAAAATTAGCACACGGATTTTCTCCAAGTTTCAGTAGCACTGAGTAATGAGAACTTAACTTTAAAGTATTTGTTATAAGGTGTTATCTGGGAAAGATTCCTGGCAATGAGTGTTTGTTTCATCTTGATTGATCCAAGTCATTAATTCTTGGATAATTCTTCACCTTATAATTTCTTTAATTAATCAGAAAGCCTGCTATAATATCCTTGGTGGTTAGTGAAGGAAGAGGAAGAAAAATACATTCTCCAGTGTTAATCAAGCGGCATGGCAGAACATTTGAAGCTTGAAGTGTGGGATAACAATCTCAGTCCCATATGCTTTTACACAGGGTTAGAAGCAAAATTGATAATAGAGGGACTTGGGAAAATTGCCAGGAAATAATATTGGTCAGGTTTATGCAGAAGATTCCAGAGCTGGAAGCCAGCAATGAGCTGGGCAGGCAACTGAGGTACAGAGGTTAAAATCTCACTCAGGTCTACAGGGCCCAGGCCTTGGTGTCAAGTGTGGGCCGTAACCACTTGTCTAAACACCTAAAAGCTATAATGAATCAAGCTAACAAACTATTAAATAAAAGATATTTCACCACCCTACCAAATATACCTCATATGCATTCCTAATGACTTGGAAGGCCAGATTCAAATTTAAAATTCTCAATTTCCTTAAGTTCTACACTAACAAGTGGCAGTTAGAGAGAGCCAGCCCAGGCTCCTGGCTCCCCAAAGCCACCCTCTCTCTTTTCACCCCAGCTCACTCCTGAAGGATGAAACATGTTGCATCCATGCCTGAGGACACTCTAACCATAATACTTAGACAGTCCCCATACCCCTGGCCAATAGCCACCCCTTGGCTGTCTGGGCCTGCAGTGCACACACAAGTTATATCTGTCTCAGGATAAGAGGCACCAAGGAGGAAGCCCAGACACACTTTGAAGAGGGTTGAGTGAGATTTGACATGGGATTCTGAAGCGCTGGGTACCTGGAGCATGGTAGATAAGGGGGTCATGTCTCCTTGACCTTGAGCTCTCCTTGCCTTTTCGAGTGAAGTTTAGCATGAAGAGGGCCAGAGCAGGAAGGCTGGGCTCCCTCTTTCCCAAACCTCATGGTGCCATAGACAAGAGGAATGTCCTCCAGCCAGAAGAGCCTAAGCGAGTCACAGAACCTGAGCATCCAGGTGGAAGGCTCAGGTGCCAGGTATATCACCTGGAAGATACTGACCCCAATGCTATCACCTCTAGTGTTTGTCAAGATGTTGGCCAAGTTGACACTCATGAGAGATCTATAGGACATGGCAGCATTCTCTGGAGAGGTTCTAAAGTTACTGGAAGGAGGGCCCCAAGGATGCTCTATAAATTAAAGGGCACAAAAAGGAAGAATCCCTTCGAACCTCTGGTGACAACACCACTGGTCACTAGAACATCAGGAACCCTCAGACACTCCTACTCAGGGTATACATTGGCCTATGTATTTTGGAAAACAATTTGGCTTATTTAATAAAGTGAGGCACACAGACTCTCTATGACCTACCAATTTCAGTCCTAGCATAAATCCTGCAGTCATGCTCACATATGTGCACCAAGAACACATAAAAGAGTGCTCATGGTGGCATTGCTAGCAAACGCCTCAAACAGGAACAACTCTAATATCATACAACAAGAGATTGGATATGTAAATGATGGCATAATCATCAACAAAATATTAATATGGTAGTGAAAATGAACTACTGTAACACACACTAACATGGATACATCTCACAAGTATGCCACAGAGTGAAAGAAATCAGACACAAAAGAATACATTTTGTAAATTCAATTTATAGAAAGTTCAGAAACAAGCAAAACTAAATTTTATAGGCAGAGGCCAGGATAGTTCAAACAATTTGGGAATGCAAGCTCAGTAAAATGTCATTCTTTTACATATCATATTCTCAGTTTTGATCATGAATTTGGTCCACTTTTCCTTATTTTTCTTTTATAGTAGCAGAAAGGGGAGTTCTTCAAGAAGCATGAAATGAATCTCACTTTTTCACCCAAATGAAGGTCACATGGCCTTTTGGAAACTTTGTAAAATAAACACAGCAATCTATGGTGGCTTTTAAAATTTGAAATCAAACAGTTAAGAAATGCTGGGCATGGCAGCACATGCCTGTAATCCTAGTACTTGGGAGGCTGAGACAGGTGGATTGCAGGTTCAAGGTCAGCTTCAGCAGCTTAGTGAGACCCTCAGCAACTTAGCGAGACCCTGTTTCACAAAAATAAATAAATAAATAAAAAGGGCTGAGGGTGTCGCTCAGAGGTAGAATGCCCTGGGTACAATCCCCAGTACCAAAAAAAGTTAAGATAATTAGGTGAAACTCCATAGCAAGGAAAGTTATTTGCTTCACTCTGGTAAAGTCTTTTCAAAGTGTTGATTATCTTTTCTGGTAAGTCTAATTTTATAGTTAAAGTTTTCATAACATAAAGCTGGATCTCTAGGAAACAGAAGACAAACAACAACAAGATGCCCAGTCTGCTCCTTCCAATATCTGCCTCCCAGTAAGATGTAATTTTGCTAAAGTAAAACTAGCAGCTTCAGTTTGGATTTGAAATGAATTAAAGGCCCTTCTCAAAGTCAGGATGGATCCTCTCTTCTTTTCCCTGTATAGGGATGTAACAGAAAACAGACTTTGCGGGGAGTGGGGAGCTGCTAAGAGTAGATACCAACAGCTACGGGCCCACGTGGTCTAGAAGAAACTTGGAGGCAAGAAATGAAAATCAGCAATTCTGCTGTCATGGCCAAATGAAGCCTATCAGTCTCTGAAGAATAATAGTGACAGCATGTTAGACTGTCCAAGGAGAGCCACAATCTGTTGAATTGTGCTCCCCAGCCACATCTTTGACTGCAGATGTAAAAGGCCTTTCCCTAAATGTGGGCATGGGATATAATGAAAATTGAAAGAAAAAGAAAAGGTGGTTCTAAGGTGTCCTAAATTTGGAGCCGGTGTGTAGGTACTGTGACTTGTTTGGATTTAGGATAACTGAGCAAGCAAGTAAATGGGAAGAGGTTGAAAAACAGACTGTAGTTGGTCAACTGCTGACGTAAACTATTATGACTAGTAACGTTTCTGTTTCAGTCAGCATTCTCACTGCTGTCAACCAAAATACCTGATGTCAACAACTAGGAGGAAGAAATATTTATTTGCTCACAGTTCTAGGGATTTCAGAGGTTTCAGTTCATGTTAGACTGGGTGAAGTCTACAGAGCTCCAGGCATGGCAGCGAGACACAGAGAGAGTGGAAGGACTCTGTTCTCATGTCATGGAGGCCAGTAGCAAAGAGAGTGAGGGGAGGGAGGACATATATATAGTCCCCAAGGGCACACCCCCAGGCACCCCTCCTCAACAACCAAGCCCCACCTCCAACATGGCTGCCTAGCCTATGACATGAGGTCCGGGGAATGTTCCAGATACAAAACCACAGCAATATCCAAGTCGAATTTTAATACAGAGAACTAAGGGTAGAAGGGATATCAGGCTGGATTTTGGTGTCAGGAGTGTTTAAATGATAATGATAGTCATTAGAGAAGATAAGATTTCTCAAAGTGATTGAATGAATTGATATATGCCTCTCCCAACACGCTGTTGCTGTCATGTACTGAGTTTGCTCTTCTTTTTCTGAGGTAAAGTTAGATTATTGATTTGAGATCTATGTCCTTTTTAAATGTAGATTTTTATAGCTATAAATTTCCCTCTGAGCACTGCTTTCACCGCATCATAACATTTGACATGTTCTCTTTTATTTTCATTGGTCTCAAAGTGTTTTCTAATTTTCCTTGCGATTTCCTTCTTAATTCATTGGTTGTTTAAGATGGTATTGTTTTATTTCCACACATGGTTGAATTTTCCCATTTTCCTTGTTATTGATTGCTGGAATCATTCTATAATGGTTATAGAAGGTCCTTTGCATGATAATCAGTCTTTGTAAATTTACTGAAACTTGTTTTGTAGCCTAGTATAAGTTCCCGATTGAAATATGATCCACGTGCACTTGGGAATATTGTATATTCTGCTGTTATTGAGTGGAGTGTTCTATATATGTCTGTTAGGTCTAATTGATTTATAGTGTTCTATTTCCTTAATGATCTTCTGTATAAAAGTTTTATACTTTATTGAAAGTGGGATATTAAAAATTCTAACTATTATTGTAGAACAGTAGGTTCAACTTTACTGAACTTTGTAAATGTTTGCTTCATATATTTTAGGACTCAGCTATTTGGTATATATATGCTTACAATTATTATATCTTCTTAACTAATTTACCCTTTATCAATATATAATGCCCTCTTTTCATTTTTGTAACAGTTTTTTAGACTGAAAGTCTATTTTGTATGCTGTTATAGCCACCTGTCATTCTGATTGTGTTGCTATAACAAAATACCACATACTGGGTAATCTATAAAGAACAGAAATTAATTTTCTTACAGTTCTAGAGGCTAGAAATCCAAGATTAAGGTGCAGTCAGTTTGGTTGTCTGGTGAAGGCTGCTTTCTGCTTCCAACATGGTGCCTCGATGCTGATCCTCCGGAAATGCTGTGTTCTCAGATGGAGAAAGTCAGAGGGCAAGAGGGATAAACTCCCTCAGTCAAGACCTTTATATCCCATTAATGAAACAGACTCGTCATGACTCAATCACCTCCCAAATATTGTTTCATTAGGGATTAAGTTCCAATATGAATTTTGGAGGGGAAAAATATTAAAACCGAAGTACCACCTCAGTTCTCTTTTGATTACTATTTGCATGGAATATTTTCAACCTTTTACTTTCAACCTTTTTGTGTCTTTGAATATAAAGCAAGTCTCTTGTTAACAGCATATAGTTATCTCTCTCTCTGTCTTTTTTTTGGGGGGGGTGGTACTGGGGATTGAACCTAGGGGCATTCTACCTCTGAAAACACCCTCAGCCCTTTTTATTTTTTGTTTTGAACCAGAGTCTCACTAGGTTGCTGAGAGTCTCACTACATTGCTGAAGCTGTCCTTGAACTTACAATCCTCCTGTTTCAGCCTCTCAAGTACTGGGATTACAGGGGTGTGCCACCACTCCTTGCTCAATATCTCCTTTTGATGGAAAGTTTAATCTACTTACATTCAAAGCAATTACTGATGAAGAAAGACTTCTGCCCATCTTGCTATTTTTTCTATGTTTTATACTATTTTTATTTCTCATTTCCTCCATCACTGATTTCTTTTGTGTTTTATGACTTTCATTTATTTTTTAAATTTTTATTTATTATTTATTTATTGTGGTGCTAGGGAGTGATCTCTGTGGCATTCTACCTTTAGCTACATCCCCAGCCCTATTTTATTTTTTATTTAGAAACAGGGCCTCGCTAAGTTGCTGAGACTGGCTTCAAACCTGTGATCTTCATGTCTCAGCCTCCCAATTACTGGGATTACAATCATGCACCACCACACCCAACTAGTCTTTCATTTATCTGTAGTCTATTCTTTTGGTTTCCTTCTCATTTGTTTTGTTGTTGTTGCTTGTTTGTTTGTTTGGGTTTTTTTTATATTTTGTGAACATTTTCTTAGTGGTTACCATGCATATTATAATTGACATTCTAAGTTGGGTCTCCAAGTCCCTAGCTGGTATTCCCTTTTTCCCCACCTCTCTGAGTCTTTATATGTTTTGTTTTATATATAATATGGGGGGATTTGGGTTGTATTTAGAAGGAGGAATGGGGAAAAATACATCTACTTCATTTGCCTAACAGCAAAAGTCACAATCTCATTTTTTTGCATGTAAATCATTGACTCTTTGGCATTTACCCTTGTAAGTAGACAATGTGAACCAGTTTTAGTTTATTGCAGATGGCTACATAGTTATTTAAAAATACATTTCTGAGAAGTTTGTGTTTTTCTTATTGATTCATGATAATAATTTTTAACACTTACCAATTCCTATGTTTGCATGTATTTCTGGACTTTTCCATTCCTTTCCATTGGGCTATTTGTGCAGTGGTACCATACTCTTAAATATTGAGTGATTATATATTTACAATATATTTTAAATCTAGTAGAGAGAGTTTTCTTATGTCTTTTCCATGTGAACTTCAGAATCAAATTCACTAGCTCCAGAAAAATACCTGCTGCTGTTTTGTGATACGTTAATGAGAGGAGACTTGGAATACTTTGTTTGATGAATTTTCCTTCTTTCCTTCTTATCAAAATGTATTTTCTTCCCATAATTTATTGCCTCAAATTCCATTACCTTTATCAACCATAACTTGTTCAGATTCTGTGTCCCAGTATCAAGTATTTTACTTTCCCATTTTATTCACTCTGTGGAGAGTGTTAACTTACAGGCATAGCTTCAGGCCTCGGGCCTGTTTCTCTGTTCTTCAAGAAAATATGTTTATTTCTATTTAAAGTTTTTCCAAACAAACCTCTACTCTTCCCATTAAAATTTTTAACGATTTCCCTATTTGAAAGTGTAATTTAGGATTTATGCATTTATGTGGGGTTCTTAGAGTGGGATTTGCCATTCAAATAGCTATTTCTCAATTTGAAGGGGGGCCTGTGTTTTACTCACTGTTTTCTCTCTGATGCCTAGTACAGTACCTTAAATTCCATAAATATTTGAGGAGTTGAATTGAACACTAATAATTCTAGATAGCAAATGAGAATTAATATAGACAATAAACAGCAGCATAGATGTAAGATAGAGAAACCATTCAGGCAAATGTTTTTGTGACAAAATTTTACTAACCAGGTGGAATTTAAGCTCTTCTTTAAAGAATGAGTTAAAGTTGTAGAGGTAAAGATGAGGGAGAAGATAGATTCATTTGGATGCAGTATGAGTAGAGGTACAGATGCAAAAAAGCAGTAGACATTTTGAAACCATTAGTAGTTAGGAATAGAGGGTTTATGAAGTCGAGGACTTGAAAATAAAGCTGTAAATCCATTTTGCCTCAGACAAGGGAATTGTACTTAATTTTGTGTGCAATGGGTGTCTATTGAAGGCATTTAGGACATGTTTCTTTAATGTGTGAACACTATAGGAATTTTATTCCTTGTGTGATTAGAGGCAATTCATTCTTAAACATCTGGCAGTTACATTTGGTAACAGCTTTCGTTTCATTATCCAATTAGTATTTTTTTTAAATGTAGTTTTTTAGTATTATTGAATCCTATTATAGATAAGTCCCTATGGAAACAAATAAAGAAACTAATATTGCAAAATTTAAAATGCCCACCCTCATGAATAAGTAGATACAAACATATTAAAGGATGAACAAATCTGTTCAATATCAAGCCTAGTGGTGACATATTAGAGAAGTAATAACCTTTCTAGTTCCTTGAAAATAAACAAATGTCTCTATTCTTACAACAATTATGAAAGGATAACATAGACCTCTGGTTAAAATCTTCAGCCCTTCCTCTGACAGGGCCAAGCCACTGTTAGCCTTAGAAACTTGAATACATTATTTAAACTGTTCAGGAGAAGTGATCAGCAATTGTATTAGTTCTATATTGCTGTGGAACAAATTGTCACAAACTAGTAGCTTAAAGCAACACATTACATAGATGGACTGAAGGGCATTTTGTTAAGTGATATAATCCAGGGACAGAAAAACAAATACTACATGATCTTATTCATCTGTGGAAGCTTAAAAAGTTTATTTCATAGAAGTAAAAAGTAGAGCTGCGCATGGTGGCACACGCCTGTAATCCCAGTATTATGAGGCTGAGACAGAAGGATCACAGGTTCAAGGACAACCTCAGCAAGTAGTGAGATTCTTATCAACCTAGAGAGACACTATTTCAAAATAAAAGTAAAAAAAAAAATAGGGCTGGGGTGTAGCTCAGAAGTATAATGCCCCTGGGTTCAATCCCCAGTACCACAAAAAGAAAAAAATAAGTAGAATAGTGGTCACTGGAGGTTAGGAAGGGTGGAAGGAATTATGGAGGAAGGTTGAATAATGGATCTTAAAATACAGTGTTGTATTACAGTGCTCTGCAGCAAATAGAGTGTTCAATAAAAGGTGGTGTTTTACAACACAGTAGGGTGACTAGAGTCCACAAGAATTTACTATGCATTTACCAAGAACTAGAAGACAGGTGTCTGAATCTTCCCAACACAAAGAAATGATAATGATAAATATTTAAGGAGATGGGAATGCTGATTACCCTGATATCATTACACATTGTATATATGCACTGAATTAGCATACTATAATATGTATACTTACTATACATCAACTTACTATACAACTTACTATACAACTTACTATACAACAACAATACATATAAATATGTATACTTACTATACATCAACTAAAAAATAATGAAAACCACCTACATATTATTGCATATTTTGTGGGTTATAAGTCTAGACACAATTTAGCTGGTACTCATGGTTTCATGAGTCTGAGATCAAGGCGCAGGTCAGGGCTGCAATGTCATCCTTGGCTTAGGTAGGGAGGTGTCTACTATTGTTAGCAGAATTCAGTTCCTGCAGTGGTAACGCTAAGGACTTCAGTTGGTTGCTGTCTAGGGACGACCACTCTCAGTACATTACCCTACACAGAAATCTCACCAGACAGCTTCCTTCTTCAAAGTCAGGAAGGGAGAAAGAAACTGTCAGGGTGGGTACTAAAATCTTATGTCACAGGATCACATCACAGAATCATATATATCCCATCAACTTTGTCACAGTTTATTGGTAAGAAGCAAGTTACAGGTCCCACTCACACTCCGAGGGAAGGACTAGTACAGGATGAGGACCATGAGGGTTACCCACAGGAATCTGTCTGCCATGTCAGTGATGGCTACTGGGTTTTTAGGGATGGTACTTGCTAATATCCCAATGTCCCCTCATGTACTCTAAACCAGTTTCTTATTTCCACAAGACGCAATAGTTAGAAGAGTTAAGGGTAAAGTCTCATCTTTGTAACCAACAAACTAAAGATTTAACTCCATAGCCACCCCCACCCCCACCATAAGTAAATTTTCCCAGAAGCAAAGCTGGATATGGGTGGCCGTCAAGACAAGGCACTGGCTGCTCCACATTGGGCAGAGGAAGAAAAGAAGGATATTTGAAGACAGGTCATGTGAATAAAGCAAACAGAAATCCAACATTTTGGTCTTTCAATCCATTAGTCTTACCAACCAAGCCTAACGTTAATAGGGCAGAGGCTCAAAGGGCGGCGGCGCCATCTTGGCCAGACTGCACCAGCCGCTACTGGCACTGCGGCTTCCACAGGCTGCCAAAAAAGAAGCCAACAAACTGTTGTAAATCCAGCAACCACAGATCATCAGCAACGAAAGCGAGCAGCAACTCGCTCCACGCTGGACAGAGGCCCGAACGTTCAACATCATTAACAATCAGAGAGATGCAAATCAAAACTACCCTGAGATTTCACCTAACCCCAATTAGAATGGCAATCACTAAAAACACAAACAACAACAAATGCTGGCAAGGATGTGGAGAAGTAGGAACTCCAATACAGTGTTGGTGGGATTGCAAATTAGTGCAACCACTTTGGGAAACAGGGTGGAGGATCCTCAGAAGAATGGGAATGAACCTACCATATGACCCAGCAATACCACTTCTAGGTATCTACCCAAGAGAATGGAAACCAAATTACCAGACTAATACACATGTTTCTATGTTTATAGGTACACAATTCACAATTGCCAAACTATGTCTATCAACAGATGGATGGATTACAAAACTATGGGATATGTACACAATGGAATTTTACGCAGCCATAAAGAAGAACAAAATTATGTCATTTGCAGGGAAATGGATGGAATTAGAGAACATTATGCTTAATGAGATTAGTCAGTCACAAAAAGTGAAAAGTTGGATGCTCTCCCTAATATGTGGAAGCTAGGGAGAATAGGGCATAGGAGGGACTCCAGACAAAGATGGAGAAAACCTTAGATGAGTAAAGAAGGCGACCTAACTGAGGGAGATAGCAAGGGGGAGAGGGAAACACTCTAATACACAGGATGTACATACATGAATTTATCAAAGTCAACTACTATGCTGAGCACAAGAAGGAGGGAACGGTGAGGGAATGGGGGTGGGAATTGGGGGAGGGCTAATTGACCGATGTGTGCATATATACTTCTACCACCCTGAAACCCATCGAGATGTATGATTACAATACACCAATAAAATAAAAAAAAAATAGGGCTGAGGCTCACCCCTCCAGAGTGAGATCAGTCATTTTCTGGAACACTTCTGCTAATATCTTCACGAGATTTTTTTCTTCTGAAACCAACCATTGCCTTTTTGTATGTCTTCCTGAGACCACTGGCAGACATTGACATAGATTATAGAATGACTCCAAGGTCATTCTATAATCTAGACTAAAAATGTATTCAATGTTTTCCAAATCAATTTTTCCCAAAGCATATAATAAATTCAAATGACAGAATAAAAATGTTAGAGTAATAAAAAGTTAATAATATAAAAACTCTCAAAATTGCATAATATGGCTTCCCTTGTATTATTTCCATGGAGAAGTAAAATCTAAGTTAAAAAAAAATCTGTGCTCCCATTTCTCTTATAAATTAAAAGCAAAAGCCTAAATTCCAAATACAAAAAAAAGAGCATGTTTATTTTCTTTCTCAATTCCTTATTTTACATGGTGTTAGCTAATAGTTAAAATCAGACTCGTGGATACTTTAGGGGTCCATTTGGCTTCTTTAGTATGAGTTCCTAACAGAAATAAATGTAGGTTCTGTGAGGGAGGTAGAAAGTGGAATGTCTCAATGTTTTATAATTTTGTTAAACTTTCTATACCCACAAATCCAATAAATTTAATGAATCTCAAGCAAAAGAAACAGCAAGAAAACCACATCAAGGAACACTGTAACCAAATTACTGAAAACCCATGATAAAGAGAAAATCTTAAGTAGCCAAAGAAAATATTACATTTAGAGGAACAATGATAGAAGGATAGCAGACTTCTGTTCAGAGACTAAGCAGGCCAGAAGATGCTGAAAAGACATCTTAAAGTGTTGAAAGAAAAATTTAAAACTCTGTCAAGGTGTAGCTCTGTAGGTATCAAAAATACATTTCAAAAAGGAAAAAGGAAACAAAGATTTTATCAACAAGCAAAAGTGAAAGAATTTATCATTGAAGGAAGAATTTCAAGAAATGTTAAAGGGGCCGGGTATGGTGGCGCACGCTTGTAATCCCAGTACTTTGGGAGGCAGAGACTGGAGGATCCGGGTTCGCGGCTAGCCTCAGCTCTCTCGCTCTCTCTCTCCCTGTCTCTGTCTCACTCTCTCCCTCTCTCTCTACTTAGTGAGGCCCTCCACAACTTCGTGAGACCTGGTTTCAAAATAAAGTTAAAAAAATAGGGCCGGGGGTGTAGCATGGAGGTAGAATGCCCCTGGGTTCAATCCCTGGTACCGCAAAAAAAAAAAAAAAAAGAAATGTTAAAGGAATATTTTCATGAAGAAATAAAAATTACAACTATATGGAAATTTATACTCCACTAAAAAAATTAAAGATGATCAGAAATTATATCTGGCTATTTTTCTAATTTAATAATTTCCTTAAAATGTAATAGACAATTTTAAAAATAATAATAACGATGTAATATGGAGTGTGTTATACACACACATATAAAAGCAATGGTACAAAGACAGGAAGATAAAGCATTTTGTGCTTTATGCAAAGTTGTATAATATTATTTGAAGAAAGGCAGTGGTAAGTTAAAGATTTGTATTGTAAATCTTAAAGCAACAATACAAAATAAAACTAAAAGGTATAGCTAATAAGCCAATGTTGGAAATAAATGGAATAAAAAAACCCTAACATTAAACTAATAACAAGTCCATAAAGATAGAGAAAGGAAAAAAGGGTACACTTAAATAATTAAACAACTAGCAAGATGATAAATTAAATATAATAATAATAATTAAAAGGAAATTGTTTAAACAATTACCTGTGCTATCCAAATATGGTAGCCACTAGCTATATGGAGTTAGTAAACATTCTATATATGGCCGGTATGAATTACTGGATTTTGAAGACTTAGTACAAAAAATTAAAATAGTAAATAAGTTCATATTGATTTGTTATTAAAATATTTTTAAAATATTGTATTAAATCAACTATATACTTGAAATTAATTTCAACTTTCTTTTTTTTTTAAATGTGAATAATAGAAAATTTAAAAATTTTCATGCATGGCTCACATTACAGTTCTTTCTGACAGGTCTGATTTGAACATCCCAATTAAATGGTAGCAATTATCAGATGTGATAAAAAGCAAGACCCAAGTATATGCTGACAAGATGCAAATGATGCAAATATATACTGTGCACAAAAACCCAACTTTGAAGGCAAATACACACACACACACACACACACACACACACACACACACAGTCTCACTCTTTCCAAATATCTTTAGACCCTTTGTAGTTTTAGTGTTTGAAATAGAGTAACTGGCAAGTGCACATATTACCCTAAGGATCAGAAAATACAGGTCCATGCATTGAGAGTCAGGAAATTTTTGTGGTAGGCACAGTTTATTCTTTGGTATCTTCCTATTACTATCTTCATGGGAGTGGTATTGATAATGCTCCTCATTTTATGAACTGACCCCAGTTTTTTTTTCCTCTTCTGTCTCATCTAGTAGTTAATTGAGTAAACTATCATTGAAAAAATGTTTAAGAGATTACCTACACCAAGTGACTTATATTTACTAGGGAACTCTAAGAATAACTTGAAGGGGAAAAGCCCACTTCAAAGTCAAGGGGACAAAAGTCTTTGGTTGACTGGAGTAAAGAATCCGAAAAGCGTCTTTGGGTGGAGGAGCTGCCACGTGCCATTCGCAGAGGATGAAAACGTGAGTGTCCCTTTCATCAACAAGTGCATGATACCCAGCTCATAAAAGGTTGTTTTATTGGATTCTGTTCTCTGGACTGGTCACACCTCATCTGTCCTTTTTGAAGGACGTTGAAAATGAGAAGTGTGTCCAGAGCTATAATGGGGCAAAAAAACCATTTCAATCAAGGACCACTGAAACAACTGGAAATATTTAGCCTGGAAAAATCTCCGGAGGAAAATAATACTCTGCAATAGTTAATAGATAATCACATTGAAATGAGAACAGATTTACGCTCAGTTGTTTCAGAGAAGGCCAATGAGAATACAAAAGACATTTAAAAGACATTTTCAAGCTGTCCCTTAATGAAATGATAGAATGGAGTGGGATATGCCTCGCCAGGAACATTCAAGTCAAGGTGAGTGAAGGGCACTCTGTCAGGGAGTAAAGTAGTAGCATATGCCTTGGGGAAATGTTCAACTAGATGCCCTCCAAGCTTGCTCCAAAAGTGATAATTTTATAAGTTCCAAGACTTGCATGGTGATCTTTACCTGGAGGCAGCCACATTTTGGTAAGAAAAATCAATTTCTGACATTTATGCAAAATAAAGTGTTATTTCCCTATGCTACTTAATGTATAGATTCCATTTATCTTATTTGTGCTGTAACACGTTGATTCATCTTTACAGAGTGGTCAACTGGACCTCTGTGTAGTAATAAAAGACCTGGTAATAAGTAGAAAGACCTGTAGTCCATGCTTTTCTTTGAGTATGATCTTTAGCATATGCAAATAGTATTTTATCAACATGTTCAAATAGAAATAATACCTGCAATTCCATTTCTTAAATAATCTCTTTTATGAAAAAGAAATGTGTCCCATATTCTCCAATGAACTAGCATATGCATACAATTATAATACCAACTTCATTTCTGCCCAGTAATATAGTAAACAGCAGAGAGATGCCAAAATAATAGGAACCAAGGCCACAGAAAATTTTAACAACTTGTACCTGGCAGTATATTCAGGATCATGATTATTAGTGAACTTCTGTACACCTCATTATAAGATAAGATAGACAAGATGAGGTTGAGGTTTTGGTTACTGATTTGACATTTAGGAAGACAACACCATAGATGGTGGCTTCCTTCAGCAATTCTTCAACCACTTAATATTTGACTGAATAGCATTAGAACAGGAAGGCTTGTTCCTGTTTTTTAATTTAAAGTTGTTCCATATAAAAATGTTTTCTTAGTTTCTATAGGTCTTGGGGTAAAAGTCTCCAAGGAAACCTAAATGTTTAAATTAATAATGTTCATATTGACTAAATATAGGTCTTACAAGTGTTAAGCAAATTGCTATATTTTAATATTTTGCATTGTTCTTACACCTGGAAGAATAAATGAGCTTCCTCCTATCTGGCAAGAAAAATATTGTGTTGAAATAAAATTCAAATACAGAGTTCTGATTTCCATCAGAACATTAGGATCTCATTACGTCTGTGTGAATACATATTTACTAATCTGTCAATTTCACAATCTCCAGAAACTGGGACTAAATTTGTTCTCTTGGATGTGGGCTGTCTAATCTTTTTTAGCTGAGAGATAAGGCATGTTTATAAAAATCTGTTAATACATACTGTTTATGACCAACTGATAACTGTTCCCCAAAACTTGTTTTTCCTTTTTCCCATATTAATTCAGTTTAAGGAGAGCCGGTCTCCTAGTTGGAGACCACATTTCTCAGCTTCCCTTAAGTGGGTAAATTGGGTGGGTTTTTTTTTGGTCTGTTTTTTTTTGTTTGTTTGTTTGTTTTGTGTTTTGCAGTACTGGGGATTGAACCCAGGGCCATTCTACCTCTGAACTACACCCCGAGCCCTATTTTATTTTTTATTTTGAAACAGGATCTCACTAAGTTGCAGAGGGCCTCGCTAAGTTGATGAGGCTGCCTCGAACCTGTGATCCTCCTGTCTCAGACTCTGAAGTATTGGGATTTCAAGTGTGCCCCGCCACATCGGGCTTAAGTGAATAAGTTTTACAGAGCTGGTTTCTCACTGATGAATCCTCTAAGCAGGCAGTTTCTTGTGCTTGGCAAGAGAATATGAAGAGAAGATGGGAAACTGAGGAAATGGCATTTCTGCGTCCTTCTCTTGCTTGATAGATCCAGAGTGAGATTATATTATAGTCAGTTCTCCGAGAGGATATTTTAGATTGAGGAATATGAGTGAGAGCAATCTATATGTCACTTACTTTTTAAAAAATCTCTTACCCTCTCCATTCCATGGGCACAGGAACACGGCAGGGACTCAACTCCCACAGTTGGATGAGATCCATACCCTTGGGAATGGAAAAAGATGGGAGCCAGGCCCATGGTCCCTGAATGACCGTGTGGAACAGAGGCACACAATAGCAAGGATCTTGGAGGAGCACCAGGGTTAGAATTTGCCAAGCATTTACCCTTTTCAAAATAGAGTAGGCAGGGGCCTCACCTTTGCACAATGGCTAGTCACCATCCGCAGAAGAGGTAGGAAGAGTTCTCTTGTTTGGTCAACTACATTGCTCAGTGCACAAGATGAACTGTCACCCGAATGTAACCAGAGTAGTTTGCATCATTATTGCTCTTGAAATCAGGGCTCCTTGTATGAATGGATTAGAATGTTAAGGTGCAGTCTGTCTTCATTCATCAAACTACTTGCAGAATTCAAAGTGTTGTGGGGGGAACAGGGCTTCTAAAACTATTTGACCCTAAATATGTCCCACTAGAAGCTGTAGCAACTTACTTCAGTGGTATATGCAAGGAATGTGGGGAGGGGGTGCACAGTTCACTCTTGTGGGAAGAGTATTTTATTACTCTTATTTAAAATTGCAGTAATCAAGGGCAAACTGGCTTTTAATCTATTTTATTATTGTTTTAAAATTCCCTACATTCAATTATCTTCTGACTGCCTGTACCAAGAGGTTTGCTCCCAAAAATACACCCAATATCTGCCTCTGACTTATCTGATTGAACTTTTCACAGCTATTTTTCAGAATTGCTCAAACCTCTGAGAAGATGAGATTTAGCTTTTAGTGGCATTGGACAAAACAAATTCAGTAAAACTATTTATACTAAGAAAATAAATTATTCTCTGTGGATACTTTTAGCAGACACTGCCAAAGGCATGCCAATATTAGCCACTGTTACAGTTTGGATCTGGATTGACTCCCAGAGTCATGTGTTGAAGGCTTGGTCCCCAAGGCAGCAATGTTAAAATGTGGGTGTTTTAGGAAATGATTAGATCATGAGGGAGCCAACCTCATCAGTGGTTTAATCCATTTGATTAATAATTAGAATGCACTACTGGGAGCAGGTGGAAATGTAGGCAGGTGGTTGGAGGAAGTATGTCACTGGAGGAATGCCCCTGGGGACCTTGTCTTGTCCTTGCTCCTTCCACTTCCCTCCGCTTTCTGGCTACCATGAGGTGAGCAGTTTTTCTCTGCCATGAAGTTTCTGCCTTGGAGCAGCTGACCATGGGCTAAAACCTGAGACTGCGAGCCAAAATAAATCTTTTCTCCTTGGAGTTGTTTTTCTCAGATATTTGTCACAGCAATGAAAAGCTGACTAGCACAGCCATCCCTCATTTCCATGCATGCCGGCACAACTACTAGCTGCCACTTATTTTCCCAGCCCGGGGGTGGTAGCTGCTTTCTATAGTCTCTATTTCTGCATTACCTTTCTAGTCCTCCAATATCTGTTAATCAATCCCCTACATTAAATTACTTTTGTTAAAATAACTGGTGCCATTTCTGTTTTCCTGAGTGGGCCTTGATTGATAAAGTGTCAAAATTATGAATCAAAAAATTTGTCATTTAAAAGACAGACTTTCATCCTTTTATTACAAATGTTAACTCATATTAATTGTACAAATTGATGGCCTTCACTGGAACATTTCTATGCATGCATAGCTTGTGCTTTAAGAGTGTTCCCCCATATTTTCATCATTTTGTTTTGTTTTGTTTTGTTTTGGGTACTGGGGATTGAACCTATCTATCTATCTATCTATCTATCTATCTATCTCAGGGCTATACCCTCAGCCCTTTTGATTTTTTTATTTTGTTTTATTTTGAAACAGGGTCTTGCTAAGTTGTTGAGGCTGGCCTCAAACCTGCAATGCTCCTGTCTCAGCCTCCCAAGTACTAGCATTGCAGGTATGTGCCACTATTCCCAGCCCAGATTTTCATCTTAGTGGTTAAAAGAAATTAGAAGCTTATATCATTATCTCTCACAAATGCATGAACATTTTTTGTCATTCAAAAATTTTTAATGAAAATAACATTGAACTCAGAAATCAGAATCCCTGAATCAAAGATCCCAGATTCATCAGTGAGTCAAACTCAGACATATCAATTAGCCTTTCTGAGCTTTGAAGTTGCAATGGGAATATAATGATCCCTACCTTGTCACAGATTTGAGATGCTCACTTGAGATAGAAGACATTAACTCGCGTTGTAAACTATATTCATTTTGACATAAAAGTTATTCATATTCTGTTAATAGTTACACCCCAGAAAATTAAAATACACAACTTAAATCCTAAAGATTAATTTATTTCTAAGTTTTATCTTCGTTTTATATAAATAAATGATTTGGGATAGGCTCTTTAGCCATAATGCAGCACTTTCCCCCTATATCATCATTTTCTTTTTTACCTTGGTCATCTCATTGTGAATTAGATTTTTATTTCTCTCTGTTTACTAGTGGTGGGTGGATACTTGCTTTGAGCCACTGAAACACAGAAAATCAATTCTGATTAAACACTTTACTAAAAAATAAAAGGATCTGAAAATAGTGGTTTTGGCTGATTTATTTCTCTCTTGTCAATGATATTTTTGGTGATTTTAATACCATCTAAAGCATCCCATGTTAGGGTGTTAAATCTTATAACTGACTAATGTGTTCCATTGCTAAAAGTAAGGACTTCTATGAGTCATACCTAGGACTATAGAGGGAAATTGACCGTCCTGAGGCTGAGAATAGAAAAATAATCAATGGATGTTATTAAATGGATCCCTCCCCTGCTCAGACTCAGCATGCTTCAAAAATACCTCATTATTTCTTCCACCATAAACAGCCAAGGAAATGTTATTTCTGTCTCCCAATCATTCACACTGAGAATTTTGATCCAGCCCTGCCTTCACCTTCTCTGGAAACTACCTGCAGTCAGTTGCCAAACTCAATTGCTTCTCGCTTTTTAACATCTGCCTCACACACTTCTCCTTCCTTCTTTTTCATTTTTCACTGCCCAGCCCTGGCCCTGGCCTACAACTCCTAGACTACCATATTCAATTCCCAACTTGTCTCCAAGCTTCTAAACTTTCCATTTTCTAATACAATCCATATTCTACAGCTACAGGGTTTTCCTGTACTCCAGAGGTCCTTAAGAAAAAGGTGCATGAACATTTAGCTAAGATATCATAGAGGAACTCACAACAGTTAGAGCTCTTCTAAAACAGAGATTCTATTATCCTATGATTCTAACTAGACTTCCTTTTGCATTTTTATATATGTCTCTCTTTATATTCCCTTTTTCTCACTCTGCAAGTTCTTTATTACAAAATCTATCCTGTGGTACTGCTAGAGTTTAGATCTGAAATGTCCCACAAAGCTCATGAATTGAAAGCTTGGTCCCAATGCAGGAGTGTTCAGAGGTGGGGCCCTGAGAGGCAATTGGATTATGAGAGTTTTGACCTCATCAATGGATTAATCCATTCATGATTCATATCATAACCAACTGGTTTTGGTAGAGGGGCTTTGTTATGCAATGGGCTCTTTCTCTGCTTTCTGGTCTCCATGAGGTGAATAGATTTGCTCCATCATGCCCTTCTACCATGATGTTCTACCTCACAATCAGCCCACAAACAATGCAGCCAGGCCACCATGAACTGTTCTGAAACCTCTGAAATTGGGAACCAACACAAATCTTAAGTTGTTTTTCTCAGATATTTTGACACAGCAGTGGGGAGCTGACTAACACAGGTACTTTTGTCTAGGAAGTATATCATCCCTAAGTTAGAAGAGCTTCTGAGTTGAATTTAAACTTACATTGATTTTTTTCTTAAAATGCTAGAGCACGTCTTCATCAACATCTTATTAAGAGGAGAGTACTTGAATTAGTCTTTACTAAGTTGTCATATGCTAAAATTGGGTTTAGAAGAACTTCTCAATGAAGAATAAAACTTTCTTTAGTATATTTAGGCAGGTTCATATGTTGGGAACTTTCTGACTAGGTATATATTAATCTGTTACATTATTATATAGTTTTCATTCAAAGATTTGGAATAAATCAAACTTCTCCGACACTAATGAACTTTAAAATTCCTGAAATCTTTGGGAAATCATTTACTTGGTTTCCAGAGTATTATTTAACAAACTAAATACTTGTATACTACTTTTAAAAAATAAAGTTTAACAACAAATAAAAACTTAGGGTGCCTACTTATTTTTCTTTGTGTGTAGAGGAAAAAAATTAAAGCAACTCATCTTTATGAAAATACAAAATTTTCCAAATATTTTGGTGACTGAGATGCCCTCCCTTTTCTGTTCCCACTCATGGCCCATTGAGTGGGCAGCTACAATTGTGGCTGATTGGCTACTGAAAAGAATAGATACCCAATCCAAAGTGTACCTGTCCATAATCTAGACATCATCCTAGAATGTGTGTGACCTGGCTCAAAGATAGAGAAATTGATCACAGTCCTCTTCCAATTGAACTAAGATGCAAGGAGGGAAGTTTCCAATTAGAATGCTTAAGAATGGGCTGAGGTATATCAAAGATAAACCTGGGCTCTACACCCACCCTACTATACTTCTGAGAATGGAATAACACAGTACATCTCTTATCATGTCTTCCATTTCCTTGTAAGCCAGTGTGAAGAGCCTTTGGTCCTGCCAATCAAATAAGTGAAAATTATAGTAGGCAAAACTACATTTGCCATCATTCATAATTTGATTTTCAGACCACATTATTGGTATGCTGTAAATTGTGAAATATTAGAGAATCTTCCATCTAATTAAATCAGACATGAACTGGCACAAGATCTGGCACAAGTTAGGTCCTCAATCAACATTTCTGAATGATTCAACCAATGATGTAATAAACTCTTATTCAATATTTGACATGAATAGATAATGCCTTCACATATTTTCAAAAAAATTTTAAAGGCCATTTTTACTCTGAATCATGTAATTTCTTTACATTTCTGTAGTGTAGTCTGTATCCTTGAAAGTGTAGTCTATGGAGGAGTATTATTTGCAAAATTCGGATTATTAGAAATGTGGAATCTCAGGTCTGGCCACAGCTGGACTAAATGAGAATCTGCATTTTAAAAATATTTGCATGTAATTTCTATGTACATTAAAATGTGGTAAGGATTGCTGTAGAACATAAAGTTCACCTCAATCAAGATTAATCAGTCCAATTATTCTTGACTCTGGGTGCTGTAGACTCACCTAAGGTCCTTTGAAAAACAGTGGTGCCCAAGCCCCATAAAAAGCATTTAAATTAAATTTAGACCTGAGTAATTAGATAATGAGAACTGAGCCTTCATATCACATGGAGACTGTCCTATCACATCAATGATACATGGTGAACATTAATCATATATATGTACACATAAGCACAAAGAAGAGGTTAATTAATGATAGTATGACATTAATGAGACCAAGTCACTTAAGAAACTAGAAACTTGGTGTATTACTCAGGTTCTCTAGAGAAACAGAACCCACAGGTTATGTATGTTATAAAAGGGAATTTATCAAATTGGTTTATAGAATCTGAAGCCCTAGCCCCAAGTGGTGCCTGCACCCCAGAGAACCAGGGGAACCAGCAGCTTCCCAGTCCAGACAAGGGACGAAGGAAGCAGTTCCAGTCCAAGACAGAAAGACCTGGAAATTCGCTGAAGAATTGTTGGAGAATATCTACTTTGGAAGAGTGAAGCTGAATCCTGATATCCTCAGGCAAGAGCAGCAGCAGACACACCTGTTTAAGAAGGATCAAGCTTGCCTTCATGCCACTTCCTCCTCCTCCTCCTCCTCCTCCTCCTCCTCCTCCTCCTCCCCATCCCCCTCTTCCTCCTCCTTCCACCCTTTGCATCATCCAGGCCCTCCACCTATTGGACAGAGATGTCTACACTTAGGGTGGGACTCCCCCTCAATCTGCTGTTCCACATGCCAATCATCTCATCAACATACCCTGAAGTCTCCCAATTCTAGGTGTCTCTCAGTCCACTCAAGTTGACAAACCAGATTAACCATCAGCCTTGAGATGTGATTTAAAGAAGGTAGAAAGGAATTTGGTTAAAGTAGAAAGAATGTTTTAGAGCAGGTTGAAGACTAATGCCAACATAATATTACAATAAGGGAGTATTTTTGGAAATTGCAGAGAGGTAAAGCAACTAATTTGAGTTGGGAAGCTAGGATTTATAAACCAACAATCAGAAGCCAAAGATGTAGACTTGGCTTGGAAAAGTCAGGTCAAATAATAATCACACTAAGGTCAGTGGGAATTTTTCTACAATCAAATTGAATTAAGGGATGTGTAGATAACATTCAATCATTTTAAAAGTATTTTCTTGTATCGTGATTTTATAAAAGTCCATTATAAAATATTGGGAATGAGAGGGAAGTATAAAAAGAAAACACAAACTAGTCAAAATTCCACAATACATTTAATATTTTGTTATATTCCTTCTGTGGGTCATATTTCTCTGATTTTTGGAAGTAGATTTTAAGACACATCATTAATTTAATAATTAATTTTTACTGAAAAAAGAAAAATGTGTGCTTTCTTTTTTACTAATTGACAATAGGTAATATATAAAATACTCTTCTTAGTCTTTTGTTTTATTCAGTCTAAATATTGTCACGGAATTCTTTCAGTCATTAGCAGCTGTCACCTGCAACAGAGTGACATGATGATTTTCCTAAGCCACATCTCTGATCATTACTTATTCATCTCTTATAAAATTTAAAATATAACTTGAGGTATTGAGAAATATGAGGATTTTCTGCACTTCCCATGTGGTTAGACTTAGTCTAAGCTTTCCCTTTCTGGAATATATAGTTCCTCTTGGTCATCAGGCCAGAGCTATTCACATATAGATATTCAGGCCTGAGTAAAAGTCCTTCACCACGCTCAAATTGGTCATGCCACCTCTCCCAGCTTTGAAAATTACAAGTCCTAGATCAATTTCTAGAGCATTTAATGCAATCGCCTACTGTGTGACCAAACAAGTGCATGGCAGGCAGTCTTCTGCATACCAAATAATTTTTCTTTGAAGTTTTCACCTATAAAATTTTTAAGGCATTAAAACCAATCATTTGAAATTCAAATTTATGTAAAATACTTGCACTACTCGAAAGTTATTAACCCATCTGAGGTGGCAATCAAAAGAACATATCTGTACATGAATTTTGATTCCTGTTTCTGATTATTTTCTCTTGGTACATTGTTTGATAAGCTAAACCCAAAGTGTTTCATTATTTTGCTTTCTCTTGAATGTATTTGATTATCAATGACATGGAACATACTTTATACTTACTAGCCATTTGTATTTCACTCGTCTCTTATGAATGTCCCTGAAAATGTCCTCTGTTCATTTTTCCTTACTGTTTTTGTTTTTAATGCGTATACATGAAGGAAAATAGCCTTTGCTTATCACATTTGAGGTAAATATTTCCTAGTATCTTAGTTGACTTGTAAACTTACATTTGTGTATGGAAAGTATTTATGTATGTTCATAATACCAAATAAAAAATTATTAGGATTTCTCTCAATGATTTTATACTTGGAAATTTATTTTTTATTTTGCATTCAGTTAAAATTTTAAAAATGTATTTTTAAATATATTTGTTTTAAGATGTATTTTTTATAGGGTTATCTTTTATATGTGTCTTTTTGATCCTGCTATTTAATGTATGTTGCGTAAGGCTTTTTTTAACCAAAGGAAACAATTCATCTCCCTCTGAGTGATTTATCATACTTTACTTATTATCATACCATATTATGTTACAAGGTATGTGTCTGGATTTCCCTTCTGCCCAATGGGTTTATATGTCTTATATAGCAGTGCATAATTTTAATTTTAAATTTTGTAATATATCAGTTTGAATTGCATTCAACTGTAATAAAATCCTTACTAAGAGGAAAACACTGTTTATTTCCTTCCCTCAATCAGAGTTAAGGGATTGGGAGCCCAGGGCTGAGGACACCATCATGAACTCAGAATTCATCTTCCTTCTTGTTTTGACAAACTCGGCAATGACTACGGCAACTCCATCCTCCAAACATTCATTTGCAGGAAGAAGGTAAGGAGGAAGGTGCAATACCTGTGTTACAGGGTCATCTTTAGCTGCAAGAGAGTCTAGGGAATTAACGAGGTTTGGAGGGGGTTGTTCGCTTTTGCTTTTATAACTTCTATAAGTAAAAGACATGACAAAAGGAATGGAACTTGGCATTGAGTGAGGCTGTGTTTAGTGTATGTCACATGTAGCTTTATACTATGATATATCTTTGATATATCTTTCAGGAAATTTTTGATATCTTTCAAAGTTTGATATCTTTCAGGAAAATTTTTCCTTACTCTTTCAAAATTTCAAAGATTTTCTTTGTTTATCCTACTCAAAGAACTCTCAAGTTAAGATGTCACATTGTATTAGGTTTTCAATTAGAATTCCTCATTCAAAGAATATGGTGTATCTTTATTTATGTTTCCCTAAATATCTCTCAGTAACATTTTGTCTAAATTATCTAAGGCCCATGCCATTCTTGTTAAGTTATTCTCACAAATTTGGTGATTGGGAGTTGTTTTGTGAAAAGTACCTTTTTTATTGTAGCTCTTAATTAGGTGCTAACAAACATGTGTTTCTATAATAGAGTACCTGAAACTAGGTGACTTACCTAGTTTGGCCAGAGTTTGAAAAGGTGATTCCAGAATCAAGTAGGAATTGAAAATTAATGGTTCCCCAAAAAGACTGTATAGTGAAATGACCTAATAGGAAAAATCAGCTGGAGGGGAGGGCGGATGAAAAAAGTAAAAATGTTTTAAAAAATTAAAAATTACCATACCCCACTATCATCACAGGGATTTTATAATTCAGCAGGTTAAGGGTGGAGCTAAGAATCAATACTGTTAAAATGTACCCAGGCAATTTTGAGGCAGCTTTTGGATGAGAATTTAGGAGCGTGAGGACTGGATAAGTTCTAAGGCCCTTTGAAATTGAAGGTACTGTATATTCCCAGTAATGGCTTGAGTTCATTCTGATGTCCTTGGATTATGCCAAAGCCAGAAGCTATCTAAGGTCTGCCACGAGGAATTTACAATGATATGATAATACTCCTTTCAAAAGATATGGGAAACACCATAGCAGACACAGGAAAGGAGGAGGATTAGAAGAGATTCAAAAATAGAGACTCAAGACGGAGAAGGGATGATGAAAAAATAATCCTAGGAGTCTGGCTTCTACTTTTATAAATTCTCAGTTCCTAGATGCAAAAAAAGTAAATGAATTTTATGTCATTGTTTGAAAAATGAGTAGGCAATTCTGTTGTATTAAATGGATGTAAATGGAGCGAAGTATAGATTCTGTGCCAGCAATGTAGGTTATAAAAATGTAATTGCTCCCAAATTGAGACACATTATCAATTTCCAGTTTAATATTGGTTCACAATTAAAGGGCATTAATCAACACGCTTGGCACAAGCAGAAGTGTAGAGCAATAGCTATTAAAAACAGAGAACCAAAACATTAGTTATAATTTTTTAAATTACCCCATGGGATAGGTCTACCACTAAGTGCTAGGCACTTTACTTGCCTTGTCTCTATTCTTCACAGGGAATCCCGCAGATTAGGAGTGGAATATGAAATATCATCAGCCAAAGCAATGTAGTAGAAACCTGGAAACAAGATTCTAGTCCTAGCCGTGCCACTAATTGGGTGAGCCTTGTCTTCTATAACTGCTCGACTCTCTACATTTCAGGTCTGCAAAATGAAGAGTAACCTCAAGCTTTCTAACCATGTATTAGTGCATGTCACCTGGGCTATGCAGCTGTAACAAACAGCTCCATCATATCAGGGCCTTTCCCAGTAAGTTTTTCATGTGTACAAAGTCCCCCATGGGTTTGGCCAACTCTCCAGATCAGCATTCCTCCATGTGGTCATCCATACTGCTATGATCCTCTGGTTCTACCATTTCAACATAAGTAAGAGAGACCAACAGACTCTCTGGGGTTTTTTGCTGCCTTTAGCATAAGTGATGCTGCTTCTCACTGATCATTAGGCAGAGCAAGTCACATAGTCCCATCTAACTGCAAGGTAGCTGGAAAATAGTCTCCAGTATATCCAAGAAAGAAAAAAATGAATCAAGTTTTGGTGAGCCCTAGTACGGTCTACCACACATTGTTTCCTCTCTATGTGCATGAGTGAGTAGATACAGCCTCACGGGTACTTGCTTAAGACAGATTGACTTCAACATTTTGTAAATGAATGAGGGAAAATAGCTTCACCCCTGGTGAGTGCTTATTTTGCTTATTATTATTATTATCATTATTATTATTATTATTATTATAACAACCAATATTTAGATATTATAATATACTAAAAACAACTAAAATAATAAAAATACTATTATTAATATAATCAATTATATAAATGTAATATAATAATATATAAGTATATAGTTGATATGGTTAATTTATCATTATCAATATTGATATTATGATTATACCATTTATGAGAGCTTACTTTTTCCATGCTTGAGAATAAAGTGCTTTAAAGGGATCGTGTTATTTCAACCTCACAACTCTGTGAGGTAGGTGTTTTTTTAATCCTTATTTCCAACTTAAAAACAAAAATAAAAGCAAAGATTCAGTTCAATATGTTACTTATATTTAAATTAGTAGTGAATGGTAGAGCCAGACTCAAACTATTTCTGGCCTAAAATCTCATGTTCATAACCAGATGATACTTTATTTTGTTAAGAAATAAGGAAGCTGGCTGGGAATGGTGGTGCATGCCTGTAATTCTGGTACTTAGAAGGCTGAAACAGGAGGTTCACAGGTTTGAAACCAGCCTCAACAACTTAGCAAGACTCTCAGCAGCCTAGAGAGACCTGTTTCAAAAACAAAAACTAGCCGGGCGTGGTGGCGCACGCTTGTAATCCCAGTACTTTGGGAGGCGGAGACCGGAGGATCCGAGTTCGCGGCCAACCTCATCGCGCATGCGCGGGCGAGCGTGATTTATCTCTCCTCTCTCCTCTCTCTCTTTCTCCCTCTCTCTCTCTCTCTCTCTCCCTAGTGGGGCCCTCTGCAACTTCGTGAGACCCGGTTTCAATAATAAAGCATAAAAGAATAGGGCCGGGGGCATAGCGCGGAGGTAGAACACCCCTGCGTTCAATCCCCGGTACCGCAAAAAAAAACAAAAAAAAACAAAAAAAAAAAAAAA
>PVJS01005605.1:0-63490 GCA_004027185.1 Glis glis | reverse complement strand
GAGAGAGAGAGAGAGAGAGAGAGAGAGAGAGAGCTGAGGCTGGCCGCGAACCTGGATCCTCTGGTCTCTGCCTCCCAAAGTACTGGGATTACAAGCGTGCACCACCACGCCCGGCTACAAATAGATTTTTTAAATGCAATATCCCCATACAATGGAACACTATGATCAATGAAACATGAAATTCCAATATACACTATATATAAAACATAAACCTCAAAAACATGCTAACAGAGAAAGCAAGATACAAAAGACCATACATGGTATGATTCAATTTATATGACATGCCCAGAATCCTGACTCTGCCACATACTTTCTCTATGATTTCAACAAATTGCTTAAGCTCTACAAATTTCTTAAGCTCTCAGGGTCTCTTTTTCATCATTTTTAAAACGGACATAACAATACTTCACCCTTAATTATGAGGACTAGCCTAGCTAATACACGGGCCAATGTGAGAATATAATCAGATCTTTTCTCTCAAAGGAATAGCTTGACTTAAGCTCCCTTTTGTAAAACCACCATTTTATAACCTCGTGTGTGTTTGTATTCTTTTCTGTCGGTTTCCATCTCCTGAGAATTGCACGTGCCAATCCCTCCCCTGGCATCCCCTTCAGCCAATGGCGTAAAGATTGTGTGGCCACGCTCCCACCAATAGGAGCCCAGCACAAGAGCCTCCTGCTGAAAATAAAATACCCAGCAGTTTGCCGCCACATTGTTCTTGCCTACCTAACTTTACTGGTGGCAGGATCCCTTTTTGCAAAAAGTAAACTCGCCTTGCTGAGCCACTTTCGAATCTGTGTCTTTTCTTACGATGCCATGGAAACTTATTTCTAACACCAGTGACTGGAACAGAGTAAACACTCGATGGAGGGAATTATCATGAGCGGTGGAGTCACTGTGGATATCAAGTGCTGCATCAGCAACGCAGCTCACAGTGCAGCCGGCCCACTTTGCATCCCGACCCCCTGGGTCCAGATGCTGGTGCAGTCGCCTCGGTGCTCCGTAAGTTTGCGCAAGTTACTCAATCTCATTTGCTTTCCCTATAAAAATGGGAACGTAAGGATGGCTACTTTATACATGGGTGAAATGAACCGGCAGATTAAAGTTCGCAGAACAGTGGCTGGCTCTTGGTAAGCACTCAAAAATTTTTTATCCATCCCTATTCCAGTGATTGCCAAAGTTGAATGGCATAAAAGACACCCAAGACGGGTACCTTCTTTTCAGAAAACGTGTCACCCAATTAGCCACGTCCTTACACAGCTGGTATAGTATTGACACTGACAGTACATGCTTCCTCTGTCGGATTAAAGATCGTCGCTCTCCTCGGTCTGTCTCCCTCAGTAGAGAGAGTGCAGACTCCGTGAGGACCGGACGTGTGAGCAATGGTAGTGGTAAAAGGGAAGGGGAAGGGCAAGAAAAAAGTGAATCAACGGAATTACTATCATAAACAATGTGTACATATGAGAATATACCAAAACCATTCTCGGTACTTCACATGGGTAAGGGGAGGCGGGGGGGGGGGACACTAAGAGCTGTGTGCATGTATGTTAACATCAAATTGATATTCATTGTGATGTGAGACTCCAACGAACCAATAAAAGCATGTTAAAAAAATGCTAACTGTACCCTTTGAGCCTTGCCCAGGGCAGGAGCACAGTACCCCCCAAGCTGAGTTTCCACCACAACCTAAACCTCTCTTGCACACAGACCACAAATCCATCCTCGGGTGTGGTTGGAGCAAATTTGCATCTTAGAAAGCCCTGCATTTAGCTATTAATTTGCTTCCTCATCAGTGAGAGCTCACAACTTGTAAGGCAGAAGAGAGCCTTAGGAAACTGACTTGCCTGTCAGCACCCACTGCAAGATGTTTTTACTTTCGTCCTTCCATTTCTACCAAAGTCAGGAAATTGGGTTCTAATTCTGATCGTAATACTTCTCTGCTAAGTCACCTTAAGCAAATCCAAAACAAAGAATCGTGTGTGTGTGTGTGTGTGTGTGTGTGTGTGTGTGTTACTGGAGATTGAGCCCAGGGGCATTCTACCTCTGAGCTACACTCCCATTCCCTTTTTTTTCTGTTTTGAAACAGGGTCTTACTAGGTGGCTGAAAGTTTCGCTACATTGCTGAGGCTGTCCTCGAAACTGCAATCCTCCTGTCTCAGCCTTCCCAGTACTGGGATTACAGGTGTGTGCCACCACGCCTATCTCAAAACAAAAAATCTTTTTTTTTTTTTTTTGTAGTACCGGGGATTGAACGCAGGGGCTTTCTACCTCCGTGCTACATCCCCGGCCCTATTTTTTATCCTTTATTTTAAAACCGGGTCTCACGAAGTTGCGGAGGGCCTCACTAAGTAGAGAGAGAGAGAGAGAGCTGAGGCTAGCGGCGAACCCGGATCCTCCAGTCTCTGCCTCCCAAAGTACTGGGATTACATGCATGTGCCACCACGCCCGGCCAAAAAAATCTTAATTGCTCAAAATGTCCTGAGAATCCGTGCTTGGACCTCGGTTTCCTCACCTGTCTAATAAAGATTCTAAGGCTCTTTACTAAGGCATCCGCCAAAGCACATGCTTTTTCATTAGCTTGTGGCTTGCTGAGAAGACCTGCCTACCTTCTCCACTCTTGTCTTTAATAAAAACATTTCTGGGAGCTTTTAGGGATAAAGTGGAGACAATATTACCATGAAGGGATACAAAAGAAAAGATTTCTCATTTTACCAACTTCCAAAGTCCAAAGATAACAGCACATTCCCACCCAAGTGGTCTCTGTGATGCATTGGAGTTGGTACCCAGGACTCTGAATTTATTCCTACATTCAGCTAATCTGCACTGAGCACCCGCCATGTGCTGTCACTGTCCAAGATGCTCATGGCAAAGCAGTGAGCAAAAAGGACACAAATCCTTGGCCTCGTGGAGCTTCCTCAGTCTACACAGTGGGAGACAAAAAAATATACAAGATAAGTGGATGAAATATACCATGTATTAGACAGAAACGGGTGCACACAAGAAGCCAGATAAAGCAGCAATGAGGACATGAAATATCAGGGTGGGAAAGAGAAGTGAAATGTTGGTTAGGAAACTCTGGAAGGCCTTGTTGGGAATGTCTTTTTAGAGCAAGGTTTCTCAACTTCATATTACTGGCATTTTGAGCTGAATAGTTTGTTGTTTGTTTGGTTTGGGTGTTTTGGGTTTTGTTCTGTTGTTTTTGTAGGAGGCTGTCCTGTATATTTCAGGGAAGGGACACGCTGGCCCCAGCTTCCTCCTGTAGCAATGTTCATCAAACAAAAATCCTCAGTAATGATTCTGCTGCAGCAGGGATGAATGATGAGAGGGAACAGGACATGGTGCTGTGGGAGAGATGATGGGGACCCATGTGGTCCAGGAGGTGAGAAACAGCTTCTATGAAAGTAGCCTTTAAACTGAGAGCCGAGGCCGAAGAAGGTTTGGTCAGTTGAAGTGAGGTGCAAAAAAGCAGGTGCAAGAGCCCTGAGGTTGAAAGACCAGGCTGTATTTAAGGAAATGAAAGGAAGAGGTCTGATCATCTGATTAAATGATTGGGGGCAAGAGGAAGCAGACCCGGTGAATCTGGGTCACTTCCACACAGAACCGGGCAGAGCCAGACAAGACCTGGCATCTCTTCCTACAAGCAATGGGACATCATGGGAAGGTTTTAAGTGGGAAAGTAATCAACTTGGTGTTCGGGATTTCAGAGACTTCTCTGACAGGACCAAGTACGCCCCACAGTTTAATAGCTGCACCACCTTGGGCAAATTCCTTAACTATTCTGAGTCTAGATTTTTCTCATCTGCTATATGCGACAACAATTGTATCCACGACCTGGGTTTGTTGGGAGGATAGGATGACGTAATATGTGCAGAGCACTTAGAATTGAGCCTGAAACACAGAGCACACTCCGTCTTGATTAATAGTACACTTTGTAAAAAGATGTTAACTATTCTTCCCTTCCCTTTCTCTTGGAGGCTTACCAGTGCATGAGCAGGATTTCTTGCTGGTCTAGCTTCATATCCAGCCTTGTCTCTACCCCATCCCACCCATCCCCACCCTGGACAGCTCTCAGCACGTGGCTCTTTGCACCCTGCATTTCTACTTCTACTGCACAGCTTGGCTATCAGCACACCTGGACTTTATATTCCCCAGCAGCAGTCCTTACTGGGGGCAAATAAGGGACTAGAAATCCAATGTCAAAGAACCCTTCCACGTGCTTAAACACTTTAGTGCCTCATATTTGTGTTAATGCTCTGGCTTAGCTTGGGAATGTCTCCTAGAGGAATCAATGTCATCTTCAAGAGCCATCAAGTCAAGTCTCACTGTACACACCACACACACATGTGCGCATGCGCGTGCATATGTGCAACAAATATGTTGCTTCCTCATAAGCTATAAAAAATACCACGCCCGGTGGTATTTTTGTTTTAATGTGTGAAAAACCAAGGCTCAAGGAGCTTAAATGATTTGCTCAAAATGACTCAGTAAGCCAGGCATGGTGGCACACACTTGTAATCCCAGTACTTGGGAGGCTGAGACAGGAGGATTGCATGTTCGCGGCCAGCCTCAGCTACTTAGCGTGGTGCTCCACAACTTAGTGAGACCCTATTTCAAAATAAAGAATAAAATAATACGGCTGGAGGTGTAGCTCAGAGGTAAAATGCCCCTGGGTTCAATCCCCAGTACCGCAAAATAAAAAAGATTGAGTAAGCAAATATCAAAGTCATAACCTGCATAGGAACCTTCTAACTTCCTGCAGCTGCACTTTTATTTTGAATAAAAGTTCCATTTGCCAAAGTAAAAAAAAATAATAAATTCAAAATATGCAAGAAATAATACATATAAACAAGCACGTCCCAAGGCATTGCCTATATATTCTTAGACTTATTATCATAATAAATAAAAAAGTGACAATAATAAAACTTTTTTTGGACCAGGCAGTAAGCTAAGTACTGTATAAATTTCTTATCTAATTCTTTCAACACTCCTTATAAGCCATATAACACCTAGGTAGATACTAATATTTCCAATTTACAGATTCACAGATAAAGTAAGTTCCAAGAAAAGTTCCAAGGCCACTTAACTAGTAAATGATAAAGAATTCTAATTCAATTCAAATTTCAATTCAAAATTCAAATTTAGACCATCGGAATGGTGTAATTCATTTATCAACTTGACTTGGCCACCAGTGCCCAGATATTCGGCCACGTGCTATTCTAGGTACAGGTAAGGGTGTTTCCAAATGACATTAATACATTCATCAGTAGAATGTATAAGGCAGACATCCCTTCCCATGCAGGTGGACGTCACCTAGCCTGCCTGCTTGAGCTTGAACAAGGTCTGTCCCTGACCTTGGACTCAAACGCATACCCTTGGATCTTTTTTTTGTGTGTGTGTGTGGTACCGGGGATTGAACCCAGGGGTGTTCTACCTCCGTGCTACATCCCCCAGCCCTATTTTTTTATACTTTATTTTGAAACCAGGTTTCACGAAGTTGCGGAGGGCCTCACTAAGTAGAGAGAGAGAGACAGGGAGAGAGAGAGCTGAGGCTGGCCGTGAACCCGGATCCTCCGGTCTCCGCCTCCCAAAGTACTGGGATTACAAGCGTGCACCACCACGCCCAGCACTACCCTTGGATCTTCTAGGTCTCCAGCCTGCTCATGCACCCTGCCAATCTCGGGATGTATCAGCCTTCATAAGAGCACAAGCCAATCCTTTATAATAAAGATACCTTCTATTAGTTCTGTTTCCCTGGAGAACCCCAATACAGTGGTATATGCCTAAGCCCTCGTATGTTACCATTCTCTCTATTAAGCAAAAATAGAACTGCTTTTCCTCCGGGTAGAGAAGAGGCATTAATTATCAATAGTGTGCAGCAAGGGACTCGCTAAAACATTTCACTAGATGTTATTTGTTTTGTTTCGACATCTCAGAAATGGCTCCCCCCCCCATTTGCTTACATGTTAGAAAATCATGCAACAGAAGAGAGGCAGGCAGAGAGATGGCTTTGAGTTTCCAAGAACCTGACTGGCTTGGTAGCTCCAACACGCTCTGCACGGATGACCCTGGACAAGTCTTTTCACCTCTCTCGGAGGAAAGTCTCTCTCTCCTCCCCTGTAAAATGTGGATTGCTTATAGGGATGGGCCCCAGGGTGCGGGAGACTTATATGAGATCAGGTATTGATTATTTTTAACCTCATTCTTCCCCAAACTACAAAAAAGTTAGCAAGCAAAGGGAAGCATGGATCGATACACCACGCAAAACAGATACTAATTCTGTTTCATCTGATTTTCGTCCAGTCCTCTTAACTGAAGGCTAAAAGTGATTCAGAAGTAATAAAGGGAATTATAATACATGATTGCAGAAGCTTGGAGAGCAATTCCAGCACAGAAGCAAGTGATTATACATTGCAACAAATTAAAATTAAAAAAAAGCAAAGGAGGAGGAAGGGAGAAACCAAAGACCACTCAAATCCCTTTAGAGATGCTACTTAATAAAGCAAACTCTCTTTTCTACAGAATTCTAATCAAGGAGCCTTTTGGCCCCACAGAAGCAATTAGAAACATCTATGATTTCAAGAAAATGCAAAAACCAAGGACAAACAAGACAACTTTGCAACAAGAGGCCACTCGTCATATCCCTGCCACCAAATTGCAGGACACAGAAGAGCTGAAGAGCTAGTCTCGGTGTCACGTGGCTAATATCAGCCTCAGACATGGCTCCCTAAAGCCAGCACTGCCTCGCCTTTTTGCTAGAACGCAAAGAAAATAAAGCTTTAAACAAAGTAAGATGCAGGCATGAGAGCACCAGACGAGGCCAGCCTCCGTGGGTGGCCTCTGGGCCTTCAGTGATTTAATGAGGAGGAAGCGCAACGTCCAGCTTTGCTGTCTTTGGCCTTAGTGAGCGCAGGGCCCCATTCCTTAGGCGGGATGTGATCAACCGCGGGGCTCCCCTGGCCAGCCATAAACATCTAATGTAATTTTAATTTAAGCAAGGTTCCTAGCAGCAGAAGCATGTAAGTCACTCTCCGAGGGCTTGGAACTCTTCCGGCTTCAACCGATGAAGAACAGGACCAATTTGTCTCGCTGACATCATCCCACACCCCGCAGCCCCTGGCGCCTCACTCACGAGCTTTCTTTCTGTTTTCCAAACGCCCCGGATTAACTCCTGCTTCTGGGACTCCGTGCTAGCTGTTTGCCTGCCTGTGGGGCTTGTCCTTCATTTCCAAAGACATGTGTCCTCCTCATTATTTAACTCTCAACTCAAATGTCATATACTGGAGACACTCTCTCCTCGCACCATCTGAGGAAAACATATTATTCTCTTTTATTTTCTCCTGGACACTTATCACTGTCCAAAGATACCTATACCATTAATACCTATACCATTAATATATACGCCTATTTATTTGTGGGTTTAACATGTCCCCTTCCCTGAGCCCTCTGCTAGACAATAAGCTTCGAGAAAGCAGAAATGTCCTTTTATTTGTTTACCACTGTGTTCCCATTCCCTCACACACTTCCTGGCATACAGTAGGCACTTAATATCAACAGAATGAGTAAACAAAATGGAAGACCATTTGGAGTTTTTTCTTTTTCTTTTTTTTTTTTTTTTTTTTTGCTACTGGTGGTTGAACCCAGAGGCTTTCTACCTCTGAGCTACACCCCCAGTCCTATGTTTATTTTTTATTTTGAAAAGACTCTCCCTAAGTTTCTTAGGGACCTTGCTAATTTGCTGAGGCTGGCCTCAAACCTGAGATTCTCCTGTCTCAGCCTCCCAAGTACTGGGATTGCAGGCGTGGGCCACCATGCCTGGCTTCATTTGGGGTTTCCAAATCTTCGAAAAGACTGGTCTAAGTCAAGAAGTATTTATTTCGTTTGATCATTCTTTGGCACCTGCAAGTATGTTCCAGGAGCTGGGGAGAGAGTGATGAATTAAATCTGATCTCTGCCCTCAAGGAATTCAGAGCAGAGACAGAGAAGGAAGGCGAGGCGTATGTGGGCATGGAAAGAGCTCACTGGCGCTCCAGCTGGTCATGCTTCCTGGCCTGAGGCTTGAGCCACAGTGTGGAATCTGAGAGGCTCACTGTTGAGCGGGTAGGGGTACAGCATCCTGAGGCTGCTGGAGCAAATTGCCACCCGCCGGCATCTTAAAATAGCAGAAACGCATTCTCTCACAGTTCTGGAGTCTGGAACTCTGGAATAAAAGTGCCAGCAGGGTTGGCTCCCTCTGAGACCTTCAGGGAAGAGGCTGTTCCAAGCCTTCCTCCCAGCTTCTGGTGGCTGCTGCCATCCGTGGTGTCCTTTGGTTTGTGGATGTGTCATCCTATTCTCTACCCCCATGGTCACGTGGCACTCGTGTGTGTGTGTGTGTGTGTGTGTGTGTGTGTGCGTGTGCATGTGCATGTGTGTTTTCTCCTCCTCCTCTTCTTCTTCCCTTCCTCCTTCCTCCTCCTCACTGGAAGAGCTGGAGATGGAACCCAGAGCCTCCTGCATGCTATGCATGCCCTCTACCACTGAACCACATCCCCATAGCCCTCCTTTTATCTCTTCTTTTAAATTTATTTATTTATGCCGGGCATGGTGGCACACGCTTGTAATCCCAGTACTTGGGAGGCTGAGACTGGAGGATACAGGTTTGTGGCCAGCCTCAGCTACTTAGTGAGGCCCTCCGCAACTTCATGAGACTCTGTTTCAAAATAAAGAATAAAAAATAGGGCCGGGGGTGTAGCTCAGAGGTAGAATACCCCTGGGTTCAATCCCTGGTACCGCGAAAAAAAACAACTTATTTATTTATTTACTTACTTATTTATTTATTAGAGTACTGGGGATTGAACCCAGGGGCATTCTACCTCTGAGCTATACCCCCAGCCCTATTTTTTATTCTTTATTTTGAAACAGGGTCTCACTAAGCTGCAGAGGGCCTCACTAAGTAGCTGAGATGGGCGGCGAACCTGCGATCCTCCTGTGTCAGCCTCCCAAGTACTGGGATTACAAGCGTGCACCTGGATTCTTTTTTCTCTTCTTATTAGAACATTAGTCACTGGATTAGGTCCCACCGTGACCCAGTATGACCTTTTCTTAACTAAGTACATCTGTAAAGACCCCATTTCCAAATTAGGTCATATTCTCAGTCTCCAGGTAGATGCAAACTGGCAGGAGGGTACAACTTGCTCCTTGATTCTGCACAAGATGTTTACTTATGTGAGCACCAATTGTCTGGCGGCCTGAGTATGACAGAATGTCACTGTCTACTGCGCTTGTGGGTGTGCCTCACTGCAGGAAGCGACCCATGTACTGGTCTCCCCCTGATCTGTCCAATCTATGGGTAGAAGAGCAAAGTAGGTCAGAGGCTTGCTGCCGGCCTGCCTCCCTGTCCCTGCCTTCTCTCCTCCGCCTCCCTCAGCTGAGCCATTACACTCACCTGCTAACTCAGCAGTCTGGTCTGTGTCCAACTCAGGCAGAAGCTCAGTGAATAGACCCTTGGAGATACTTTGAAGGCTCATCCAGAAGTGCTCAGCAGCTAAAGAAATGGCCACGTAGTGCTGCCTCTCTCATCTCTGCAGCCCACTCTTGATCCTTAGCCGGGCTCCTCATCAGCTGCCTCCCTATCCCTATTGAGTCCCTTCTCCTGAGACTTTCTTCCAAATCAAGATTGGGCCATAGTCTTAGCTCCTCTTAGTGATGGGGACCAGAGTCCCTGAAGCCCAGAGGACCAGAATCATAGAATTAACTTGCCTTTGTTATAGGGAGGGTCTCAGCCTCCTCCGGGCAGATCTGAACCTCGGGGATATCAGGGTTCACAAAGTGGGGAACAAAAATCTAACAGACATAAGAATCCAACAGCCCACAGGCCAACTCATGTGCTAACCTGTATTAGGCATTCACTGTAGATAGCTACTGAAACTTCCATGCGGCCATCGCCTCGCTGATATTAATTCCCACCACATAGGGCTAATTTATACATTAAATTTAAAAATTATAATGCATTTAATACAATTCAAGATACCTGCAATGCGCTCAAGAAAAAAAAATTAATTGTACCAAGAAAATTGAAATGCGTAACCCAGAAATGATGAAGTTGTGAGAAGGAGAGAAAACAGACCGGATTGGGGTCTGGAGAAAAAGGCATTTATTTTCATTGATGTACAAATACAGGGTTTTCCTGTGGTTTGCATCTTCTCATTCTTCAGGTAACTTAAATGTCACCGCCTCAGGTGGCCTTGTTAAACCACCTTTATCTAAAAGAAGTCATCTCTTTTCCATTTGGTCTTGCACCATTTTCCCCACATTGCTTATTACTAGGAAGAACTTTCTGGTTTTATTTGCTTGCATGTAGATGGTTTATCTCTGTTGGAGACTTTGAGCTGCATAAGGGTACTGTCTAAGGTCTAACTCCAGTGCTCAGAACAGGGCAATGCACTCAAGAAATGACAAAGTAAAAGCATTCTCTTAGTACAAATTCAGATAGTGTCTTTTTTCATCATTTTAATAGTTTCAAAAAAAAGTTGGGGGAAGAGGATTATGCATTTTAGGGAGAAAAGTCAAAATAACTTTGAATTTAATTTGTACTAGTGGAATTATCATAGAAAGTCAAGAACGACAGGGAGTTCGCATATCACCTAGAACAAGTACCCAGCGGATGCCTGAGATCCCTGGACCACATTCTTGGCCATTGGTCAACTTGGTAAACTCTTGGTCAACTTGGTCAACTCTTCAGTTGACAGGAGGACGATCATAGGGACAGGAGGAAATAAACTTGTGCTATTCATCCATTCCCCTTGACTACCCAGCATTGAGCTGGTTAACTACTTGAGGGCTCTAAAAATTAGTCCCTTTAAAAAAAGAGAAAGACCTTCAAGGACACAAGGACACAGCCAAGGACACAGCCAAGGACACAGCCATGGCCGCCATGCCTTTCTTCTCCAGGCTAATCACCCCTGGGTCTTTCAGCTCTTTCCCAAAGGTCAGAGCTAGGTGTTCCCATGCAAGGTGGTGGGTGGGGCTACAGTCAAAGAGCTGTTTACTCTGCGCCTGTGACTAAGAGCAGGCGTGAAACAGTCCTGAAGACTATCCCAAGTCATCCGTGCTTCAAAAGTGTGTTTTATTTCCCATAAAGCCATAAAAAGTTTCAGATGACACATTCGCTTCCAAAAGGATAGATTCTTGTGTGTGTGTGTGTGTGTGTGTGTGTGTGTGTGTGTGTGGTCGTGGGGATGGAACCCCGGGGCATTCTACCTCCAAGCTATACCCCCAGTCCTATTTTATTCTTTTATTTTGAAATGGGATAGATTTTTAAATGAGAGCAATTTGGGGATCAGGCATCCCATGGTGTACTTGGGAAGGAAGGCAAATTGCATAGCCCTTGCTCATCCCAGCAGCCTGAGGAGAGCTGCCAGCCGCAGCACAGGTTCAAACTCCAGACACCCCAAGCTGAGTCCTGCCCAGCAGCAACCCTCCAGCTCTCTGCCCCCCACAGCTAGACTCCAGGCTAGCACATCCCCTCCACCACCACGTTTCCCTGAGAAGGGAACACAGAAGGAAATAGAGTGAGCTTTGTGAAATCATGCATGGGTCTTAAAATTATCCTCCTCTGAGTTATAGGGACACAATGAGATAGGGTGGAACAGCACTGGCCCTGGAGTCAGGGTGTCAAAGGTTTAATTTTAGAACTGGAAGAAGGATCCCTCTCCGATTTTATATCCACAGATGTTGAAACTTGGGCTAACCTTGCCACGTATTTATCTGTGTGATCTGCAGCAAATTGCTAAGCCTTGCTAGCTTCTATTTTCTGCACTGTAAAATGGGATGGCGACACCATTATCTGCCCTCAGGTAATGGTGATGGTTAAATGATAGGCATGCAATGTGCCTGGGGGAGAGTAGACTCTCCATTGTGGCTAGCTACTATCATTTCTTATTCAACACACACTCATTGGGTTTCTACTATGCATCAAGCTGAACTCCAAGTGATGAGGATACAGAAAGAAATGAAATAAACACTGACCTTGTCCTCTGGCAGGCTGGTGGGAAGATAGATATAAAAACACAAATTCTCAGTCTCAATCACAATTGTGATACGTGCTGGTGCATAAGATCACACAACTGCTCAGAGACGAGCTTGGAACGGGAATTCCGGTCCACCAACTTGGAGATTTTTAAATTGTCTTGATCCCTGTTGGCTTCCACACTGTCTTCCCCACCTGTGTCAGGGAGCAGGATGCTTCTGATGAGCAGAAGTCCCCAGCCCTCAGTGCTGAGGAACCTGATATGGGAGCATCAACCCAGTCCTGGGCACCTTCCTTTACAATAGATATGAACCATTCGGAAGCAAGTCTGCGACCAGGATTAGCAAAACTATAGCAGACAAGGAAACTTTGGAGATGGGCAAGGAAGAGAGAACTGGTTTGAGAACCAAACAGGTTAAAATTTGATTACACTGTTTACAAGTTATGGGGCCTTTGACGAATGACTAAACCTCCTTCGGCCTGTTTCTTTTTATGTAAATTGGGGTTGCTAATTTTCTCCTTGCAAAAGTGGTGTCATAATTAATCAATTTCTTCATTGGTAAATTGGGGTCGCTAATTCTCTCCTTGCAAATTTGGTCTCATCATTAAATAAGAAAGTACACATCAGGAGCTTGGCATAATAATGCATGTAGTAGATATTCAATAAATGCCAGCTGTTATTAGGAGAAGACAGAAGAGCCAACATGTAGGGCTTCTGAGACCGGAGGATCTGGGTTCACGGCCAGCCTCAGCTTCTTAGTGAGGCCCTCCTCAACTTAGTGAGACCCTGTTTCAAAATAAAGAACAAAAATAGGGCTGGGGGTGGAGCTCAGAGGTAGAATGCCCCTGGGTTCAATCCCCAGTACCGCAAAAAAAAAAAAAAAAATGCAGATCATGCCTCTTTTCTGCTCAACAAACCCTTCAGTGTCTTCTTAACCAATGTAGAGTAAAAGGCAAGGTCTCTATAACGGTCTGCAAGGCCCTCTATCATCTGTCTGCTGACTGTCACCCCTCCGTCCTCATTACACTCCCAGCCACACTCAGCCGGCTCCAGCCAGACCTCGCCACTCCTTGGACACACCAATTGCAGGCTGCTTGATGCCCTTCTGAGGTTGCCAGCTCTGCTGTAGAAGAAAGGATAGCAGAATGCTTGAGAGAATGAGCTTCTGCGTGGGACCCTGGGTTTGAATCCCAGCTCTGCCCCACACCTGATAAATGATTTCGGCAAGTCACTTCACCTCTGTGTTTTCATTCAACCATCTGGGAAATGGGAGTAATAATACAACTACCTATCTTATCGGACATGATCTCTCTGTGTAGGCAAGAAATAAATAAGAACATAGGCAACTTATTGTCTAGTTACTGGCTGTTTGGCTGCCTAATCTCCACCACAAATCCAAGGGAAAGCATTAACAGATCCATTTTACAGGTAAGGAAACTGAGGCCATGAACAAGTAAGACACACCCAAGACTTGATTCCAGTCCTGGCTGGCTCCAGAGATTTCTCTGTGTATTTCCAAACCTATCACACACTCTTAGTATGGGTTCAGATTCCAAAGTCCCTTGAATATGAGTTCTCCTGGGGCACACATTTGTATATTGTCCCTGTGGACTTGAGTTTCATAAAGGGGCCCTACACCTCCTTACTTGTCCAGAGAACCCATGAGCCCTCTCCTGTCCTTACCACAGAGGCCAAGTGGACAGACCCCACCATCTGCAAGACCTTGTAGCTCCGGCATAAGGAGCCAGGCAGAGACTTGGAAATCCCTCTTTGGTGACATAAATTTCTCCAAACCTTTCTCCAGCACCCACCTCCCAGTGAATTCATACAGAACAAGAGCCTAGCATGGTGCCCACAGTGTGGCTTAGTGGTATTTCTCATTCCTCCCTGGCCAATTGCCAATCGCTTCTACCTCCTCCGAGACAGGAAGAAAATGAGGGAGATAAGTGCAAACTGACACGCATGTGTGTGTAAATCCTAGACACACGAAGCGCTCAGCTGGGAGGACCCGCTTGCTGGGAATGTGGGGCACTGGGGCCTGGGCTTATTGGCAATCTTTCCAGGTGAGAAGTGTTTTATTACCCACGGGTGACCAAGTGAAAAACCAGAAGATACAGACATGCTCAGAGGCAGGGCTGGGAAGGGGCGTTCTAGATGAACCACATCCTAATTCTACTTGAGACATGGCCACGTACAAAGGGTCCTATGTTTTTCTACCTAGGGATGAGAGAAACCGGTTAAGTTAAATACACTGCAATATCACAGAGGCCAGTGCAGACGCAAAATATTTCCTCGGCATAATCCTATCACTGAGAGCCCGTGGCCCTCTCGAGAATGGGGGCAAAAACAAATTATGTTTTCAAAGTCTAGGTCTTCAAGGGCCTTGTGATCTAAAATGTTAAATGAGGTGGATTACCAGCAGGCAAGGAGATGTCCTTAAGGCCTTGTTATTGAACCAGTGCCCATGCCATGATGAATTAAGATCTGCTCTTTACTAGCCACTCAACACTAGAATTTATTGACACCACTATTGTTGCCCTCCACTACACAAATAATAACCACACTAATGACAGTGATAGGCATACTAGTTCCTGTTATCTAAACATTTTTACAGGTGCCAAGAACCAATCGAAATACTTTCCATGCTTTGAGCCATTTAGTCCCATCAATAGCGTTATGAGCGCCGGGCGTGGTGGCGCACACTTGTAATCCCAGTACTTGGGAGGCTGAGACCAGAGGATCTGGGTTCATGGCCAGCCTCGGCTACTTAGTGAGGCCCTCCGCAACTTAGTGAGACCCTTTTTCAAAGTAAAGATTAAAAAATAGGGCTGGGGATGTAGCCTGGAGGTAGAATGCTCCTGGGTTCAATCCTCGGTACCACAAAAAAAAAAAAATAGCATTATGAAGTGAGCACTTGTCTCATTTTACAGACGAAGAAAAACTGAGGCTCTGAGAGACAAGCAAGCAGCTCATGCTTAGCGGCACTGCGGCTCAAGCTCATACAGGGCTTATGCCAAAGCCGTGCTCTGAGAGCTCTGGCTATGCCTCTATAATTTGTTCCACTCCCTGGATCTCAGTTTGGGGACATGAAAACTCATGAGTTTGTGTACCAAAGTGATTTCCAAAGGAGCAACGGAAAGTCTGGAACTCCAGCAATCCAGGTTTCCAGGCCAGGCCCAGTCTTCAGGAGTGACGGGAAACACCATCTCTTTCCAGAACCTCAAGTACAGGGGTCCCTGTGAGCAATCTTTTCCTTCTTCCCTTTCATGATGAGAAATGGCTCAGGGCTTGAAAATAGCTTCAAGACGGAGGTGGCCCCAGGTGAGTTCAGCAGGTGTGCTGTGCGCTTCCTTACGCTCACCTCCGCTCATTCTCTGCATGTGTCAACTCAGAGAACACAGTCCAAATTCCTCGCAGTACCCTTTAAGCCTTCCTGGGCTCTAATCCCAGCCTGACTTCATAGCACACCAATCTCCTACTTACCTCTCCTTCCTAGTTCTCCCAATTCCTTCCTATTTCTCCCAATAACTCCATCCCGACCCTAGCATATACCCTATGAGCTTCTGCTCTTATTCTCTTCCAAAAGAAACTTAGTGACAGAAGACATCTTCTCAGTAGCATGTTAAAGCTCTCATTCACTGGGTGAAGACCGTCTACACTCCTCTGCTTTACCACCCTCCAGCACCCCCATGCCTCCACAGCACCTAGTTTGCGCTATGTGAATAGGTGCTGCTTTATAATGGAGAAAAAGTTATTTTTAATTGTTAATAATGACATGGAGAGATACTTATGATACCATAGTAACAGAAAGAAACACACTATCGAGATAAACATCTATACATATATGTATATTTGCTGATCCCTATTTTGAAAAAATATTTTAAGCCTGGAGGAAATTAGGGTGAAAACTTAATGAGTTTTCACTGAGTAAGGGTGAACTAAAGAAAATGTCCGTGTTTGTGATAAACGTGGTTCCATTCTGGAGTCCCGAATTTCCCCAGAGCTCAGGAAGAGCAGGGCTGAAGCAAGCACAAAGAAGTGGTGGCCTTTTCCCAGCCGCCTCCTGGTCCAAGCTCTACAACAGACCAGGTCAGAAGAGAAGAGGACAGGTCAACCTCCCTGGAGAATTCACCTGCTCAGCAGAGAAACAGCAGGCTCCAGGCGAGGACAGAGGCGCCGCTGTAATTGACCAATTCGTCGCTCCAAAGACTTAGGTGTCCATCCATTCTGACTTTGCAAACTGACCAAAATGTAATAGGAAAGCATTGTGTGTTATGGCAACGATGGCAAGGTCCCTGTCCCCATCAGGCAAGGAAAAAACGGTGTTCTCTAATGCTCCTGTGATAGGAAGCTCTAGCAAAGCACGGGACGTGGTTTCTGAGAAATGCATGGCGGAAACACAGAGCAGCATGGACAGCACATCTGTCGGTCAGTTTACAGACTTACTTTCGATGATCACTGGCTTGCCCCATCCCCTCCCCACACACTCCCACCAGATGAGAGGATTACCTAAGCTTCCTACCGAGAAGACAGCTCCTCCATCATTTCTCAAGAAACCTACATTTCAGGGTCCGTTCCTGGAACCACATTAGGTATTTTTGCTTATCCAGAAAGGTTAAAAACTCTTATGACCCTCAAAGCAGCTTCATTTCCCCCTCAAGTTTTAAAAGCAAAACTCGAGAGACTTTCCCCAAAATGAATTATGCAAAAGATATGATAAGATGAGATTCCACCTGCTGCTAAGGGACTCGCCTTAGAAAAATGTAATCAGATATTCATTTCCTGATATTAACAACCACTAAAAGGGAGCGCTGATGTTTGGAACAAATATCTTAAGAAGAAAGCTTAAACATATAGATTGTAATTGAATTTCTTCCCAACCGGAAGGGAATAGACAGAATCCTATATCCGTCAGGATCCACAGGCTCTGTAACTCCTAAGTCGGCAGATCTCCCAGTAGGATTTCCCCGGGTTCATAATCCTCTTGTCAACCACTCAAGTTTCCAGGGACATCATTAGCTGGCAAATGCTGTACTTGGGCATCGTTATCAACACGAAACTTCGAGCATCTGTTCTTCTCTTCTCTGTGTTTGTTTGTTTGTTGTCTGTTTCACCCCAACTGGAATGTGAACTCAAGGAAGAAGAAGTTTTTTATTTATCTGTTGTGCTCCCTGTACCCAGAACTCTGCCCACCACTCAGGGATTCCCCACGACATTTCTGCCGACTGTGAATCTCTTATATACTGAAAAACTGGAGCCTGGGTAAGCAGACAGGTCCTACCCTAAAGGAAATTTTAGTCTCCACTGGCTGGGTGGACGTGCACACATAAACACACATTCCAATAGAGAAGCACTCAGGCGCATATTTTAGGAGGCAAATGGTTGGCAGAGATATGAAGGGCTAGGAAAGGAGAGAATCATCAGGCTACCTGGTTCTCAGATTGTTCTTTCTTCTTCTCTTTTATCAACCCTGATTGTCACAAGACTTAGAAAAACTGGACACTTGTCAAATGCTCGAGGCTTCCTGCTTGGGGGAAATTCACAAGCTTTATCGTAAGCCACAGGCACCTACCCACATGAGGCCCTGCAGCGTCTACTCCCAGAGCTTCTGTGAATGTACCTCTGCATCCCCCTTCTCTCTCCTATCTTTCCTCAAAAGCAGGGTTGATTTCCTTCTCCCCTCCGGTTATATAGCCTGAAAGGGAGGGAACCCATTTATTTTTTATTTTTTGTGGTACTGGGGATTGAGCCAAGGAGCATTCTATCTCTGAGTTACACCCTCAGCCCTATTTTATTTTTTATTTTGAAACAGGGTTTCACTACATTGCTGAGGCTGTCTACCAGCCTGTGATCCTCCTGTCTCACGTTCCCAAATACTGAGATTGTAGGCGTGTGCCATCATGCCAGGCTCCATCTCTGATATTTAAATAAAATAAGTCACAAAAGTGAAATAAAAAGATTCCTTCTGAAATACATTGAGTTTTGTTTTTATTTTATTTTTGCAGTACTGGGGATCAAGCGCAGGACCTCACACATATTAAGCAAACACTCTACCATGAAGCTACACCCTCAGCTCTATGTTTTGTTTTCATATTTTAATGGCTGCTAAAGAAGGAAGAAGTACCAGTACCTGAAGGAACATTTACTCATTTGATCCCTCTTTTATTGAGCAGCTAGGTTATGTCAGGTGTTGCACTAAGAACTGAGAACATCGGGAGAACCTTAAAGACACAACTCTGCCTCAGAAAGCATATCGCCTACAGAGAGAACACACAATAACAAGAAGTAGTAAGAGAGGGTGTGGCAAGATTTATTATATGCAGCAAAAAAGAGACAAATCCTCCTTCAGACCCTAGTTCCAACACTTAGAGGGCAGAGGACCTGGGAGCCACTTCCTATTGGTTTTGTTACCCAGAAGTGGGGACACTTCTACTACCTTGTAGGACTGCTGTCAGGATTCAGCATGCTTCCACAGATAGAAGGTTTAATAAAGCACATGGCCAAGTGACATCTAAGTATTATTATTAGAAAGGGGCACGTCAGAACCCAAATTCGGATTTGCTTCCCAGTGCTCAGGTCTAAATGAAGCCAAGCTCGGGATGGGATGCAGGTATCTGATCGCTCCCCTGCACCCCAACCCTGAAGGTGGGCCCTTCCCACTTCTGGGCTCCACGGGCTTTTCTTGCACAGTGTTGACGTCTGGGCACTGGAGTAGGAACTGAGCCTTGAACCCAAACAGCTGTGTGACATCTGTCTTTAAAATAGTCCCAACAGCTTCCTCAGTAGCCTTGAATCCAAGGCTAGAGTAGCCAAGTAGCTCTGTACATTCTATTAGCTGGAGCCTGGAATCCCACGGAGGCCAGACATGCGGTGCTCACTGTGGCCGCCAGGATGGCCAGGATGGGCTGCAGAGGGCTTCAGGGCGCCAGCAGGAAGCAGCTCCCCACCTCGAGCAACTCAAGAAAACATAAAAACCCAAGCCTCAAGAATGTGCCCGCTACTCAGATCCCTCCAATCCTGAGCTTTCCGGTCTGAGAGGCGTATGGCAGAGGGGGTCTGTCCAGGTGTCTCACTGAAACCAACATACACCGAGGGCACCTTAGGTCTTAGACCACTCTCAGAACAGCAGCGTAGGCACCACACCACCCGCCACCAAAGGAGGCTCCTTGGGGCAGCTTCTGCTCTCTGCCGCAATTCTAATACCCTGCACAGTACCTCGCACAGCAACAGAAGAGAGGTAAGCATCCATCGATAAACAAGAAACAGCCGGGCGTGGTGGCGCACACTTGTAATCCCAGTACTTGGGAGGCTGAGACAGGAGGATCCGGGTTCGTGGCCAGCCTCAGCTGCTTAGTGAGGCCCTCCACAACTTAGTGAGACCCTGTTTCAAAATAAAGGATAAAAAATAGGGCAGGGGGTGTAGCCCAGAGGTAGAATGCCCCTGGGTTCAATCCTCAGTACCGCAAAAAACAAAAACAAAAACAAAAACAAAAACAAAAACAAACAAGGGAACAAATGAATGAATGAATGAATGAATGAATGGGAAAGAACAGCTTGAGATTTGAAACTGCCTTGAATCAAATTACACTGAGAGTAAATCCCCCCACCACCACCACCAACAGACAAGTTAGCAGGCTGGGTGTCATCTCTGCCTCCCAAAGGGGGCTGCTGTTCAATTAACTCTTTCCTGCCTGGCGAGTGGGGAAGGGCAGGGACAGCCCACCACAGCACAGCAAGGTGATTACGATGACAGCAGGGGTTCCCCAAAGCCACCAGACCGGATTTCATTTTGGAATGCACTATAGGATGGTTTTTTATTCTGCTGCTCTAGCAGCAGCAGTAGCAGCAGATTTACTCTCCTAATTATGTTTGGCTTTGGTTAAATTAGTTTGCATTCCCTGAACACACACTGGATGCCGCAGGGGGGAGGCAGGGAGAGGGTGGCCTGAGAAGATGCCCAGAGGTGGAGACAGCCTTCTCAGGGGGTGCTGGGTGCATATGGCGGAAGGGTCAGCCCGGCCCAGGCAGATACCCGGAGCCTGCTGCCCAGTGGGCCAGGGATGAACAGGATTGGGGAAGTGGTGTGCTGTCCACACTGTCTGTTCATTTATTCACTCACGCGCTCATTCGGACACACTACAAATATTTACCAAGTGCCTACGATGAGTCAGACACCGAACCAGGAGGTGGAGAAAGCTAGTGAGTCACAGCACAGGGTTCCCTGACCGCATGAATCTACATTCTAGAAAGGGAGTGGGGCAAGTTAGCATCTATTTATAGTTGTCACCTTAAACAGCAATAACGAAAATAACACGATACCATTTACCCAGACACTCAGCGCTCACCGTGTCCCACACACACACCAAATGCTTCATTTAACCTTCATGAAACCCCTAGGAGATGGGTAATGTGATCTCCGTTTTATAGACGAGGAAATTGAGGCGCGAAGGGGTTTAGTCATGTGCTCACGGACCTGCGGCAGGTGACCTTTGATGCAATGCGGCTCCCTGATGTTCTGGTAACAGCAGTGGTCAGAGCACCCATGAAATCTAAGACACTGAATTCTCGCGTGCTTGTGTGCCAGGCCAGCCTTTACTAATCCCAGTACTTGGGAGGCTGAGACAGGAAGATCACAGGTTTGTCCCCAGCCTCTGCAACTTAATGAGACCCTGTTTCAAATAAAAAATAAAATAAGGCTAGGGGGTGTAGCTCAGAGGTAGAACAGCCCTAGGTTCAATCCCTAGTACTCCCTCCCCCCCCAAAAAAAGGGAGGAAAAACTAGTCACATTTTACAAACCTAGACTCAGATGCTGGGTGGCTTGGACAGCAGGGCAAAATTCCGAAAGGGTTAAGGTGTTGGGTCGATAGGTTAAAGATGAGCAGGGCGGAGAAAGAAATGGGACAGGGGATGTGGACAGATCTCATGAGAAGAGATATGAAGCTGCGGTCACTGACTAGAGACACCTCCACCCCCAGGGTTTCACTAAGACTCCTGGAGAAAGACTCCAACAGGCACAGCACAGAAGCACTAAGCCGTGACACAAAACGAGACAGTGGCTTCCCAAGTGCATGTGCATGAGGGGGAAAGGGTTCAAGGCTGAATAAAAGTCGCCATGAGGAAGGAGACTCCATGCCCGTTTACATTCCAGAAAGCAGCTCATTCCAGACATTTTTCTCTGGAATCTAACCCCTCCCTCTTTCTTTTTCTCCCCCCCCCCACTTTCTTTCTCTCTATGATACTGGAAATTGAACCCAGTGGCATTATCCCTCCAAAATACACTCCCAGCCCTTTTTGTTTTTTTATTTTACAACACGGTCTTGTTAAGTTGCTGAGATTGGCCTTGAACTTGAGATCCTCCTGTCTCAGCCTCTCAACACCAACAGGCCTAGCAGCTTCCCCCTACCCTTTTTTTTTATCATGATCTTCTTTACACTGTGCCTTCTCTTCCCTAAATAAACCTCTTATATTCCCCACTCTTGCTTTCCGGTTGAATTCTTTCCTTCACTAACTATACATTAAAATAAAGTTAAAATGTAAAACTACATAATCTAGTATATGAATATATAATTAAAATATATAAATGTATATTAAGTTAAACAATAAAAAGGAAAAGCAAAGCAAGGATTGAGGAGCAATCATTACTGAGTAACGAAGGCAGGGTCCCAAGCCAGGTCTGCAGGACCCTGAAGCTTTGCTGCTGCCCCCAAACACAGCGCAGGCCAAAGGAGTAGTTTGGTAACTGGAGTGGAAAGCACTAGACGTCGGGGAGTTCTGGAGTCTGAATGGAGGAGCTGTGAGTCTTCTGAGATTTCCAGCTGTGTTTCCGGGGAACCTGGAATTCACCCTCATCATCTTGCAGGGTTACTTCGGGGAATGAATCATCGCTAGAACCCAAAGCTATGTGCTCCCCATGAAGTTGTTAAATCGCGGTATCCCACAGGGCTGGGTGCCTGTGCGGAGCAGAGCTAAGAATACACAGCTACACAGGCCCTTTCTTAGCCTCCTTTCTGCTCAGTGCACTACTGTTTGCTAGGAAAGCCCGATTTCCCTGCTCTGGAAACCCATTTACATAACTACCTGTCATTATCAACTGTGGGTTAGCCAACATCTCACACCACTGCAGCAGTTAAGGGCATTTTCGAATTTCCATGAGAAAACCTGTTCTTTGTGCCTTGCCGCCTTGCCTGTTTTTCACATTTGTAGTGAACTCAAACTTAAAAGAGGGATTGTCAAATTAGGATTTTTTTTAACAGAAGCCATTACAAATGGAAGCAGCTGCTTTTGATTTATAAACACTGTAATCTTCCCTAGGCCTTAGATATTTTTTTGACAACACTCAGACCCAAACCAATTTAATTTTGAAAGATACCTAATCAAGTAATTTGCTATAGCACCTCTCTCTTCTCGCGGTCATAAAGGGGACTGGCCGCTCCATACGGAGAAACCAGCACTTTATTGAAGACTGTGAATTGACCCTTCAGGTATAATAAAGTTTTTACCTCTACTTTCCAAAAACAAGGTAAGTTGTATATATTCATATCACCAACCAGCTTGAACATTTCAGAGAACCACATGAAATGGTACACATTTCCATGGTTAAAACCTGAAGTCCCCCAAATTTTTTATATGAGATACTTTTGCCTTAAGCTACTTAATTTTTTAGAGGCTTATATAGATGAACTCCCGATTTGGAAAAAGAGGAGTTGAACTACCTCCTAATCTTCATTTATTTATTTATTGGTCATGGGGATTGAACCCAGGGGCATTCTACCTCCAAGTAACACCCCTGTCCCTTTTTATTTTTTATTTTGAAACAGGGTCTCACTAAGTTGCTGAGGGTCTCATTAAGTAGTTGAGGCTGGCCTTGAACCTGCGATCTTCCTGTCTCAGCCTCAAAGGTACTGAGATTACAGGCATGCTCCACCATGCCTGGTTCATCTCCTAATCTTGACTTTACAATTCTCTAGTCTCCCAACACCCTAATATATACACACTTAATGAGAAACAAATGTATTTAAGAAGTTTGTGCATTTTGAGGTCATTATAATTGGCCTGAGTGTTTTTAATCTGATAACCTTTTATTGAGCATTTGCTCTATGACAAGAATATAAGTTATCCTTGGAACTTATATGCTAGTGAAGGTAACAAGGCAATCCCTTGTATTTTACTCAGTAAATACTTATATTCCAGCAGAGTGTGGTGGTGCATGCCTATAACCCCAGTACTGGGGAGGCTGAGACAGGAGGATCACAGGTTCAAAGCCAGCCTTAGCAACTTAACAAGGCTCTCAGCAACTTAGTGAGACCCTGTTTCCAAATAAGAAATAAAATAGGGCTGGGGGTGTAGCTCAAAGGTAGAATGTGCCTGGGTTGAATCCCTAGCACCACAAAAAACAACAACCACAACAAAAAAGAAACACTTATATTCCTACTATGTGCCACGCTCTGTTTAAAGTGCCTTATAAATATTTACTCTTCTTGACAACTGATTTGCTTCCTCACTTCTTTTTCTTTAAATTTGATCTGACTTGAGTTTTAGTCTTGAGAGTCTATTTCTCTCTACTGTGCAGGGAAGAAATATACATCAGATCACAGGAGCTAATTTTAAAGGATCTATTTCATTTTCTAATGCAGATGAAAGTGTCGGGGAGTTGAAGATGGCTCCTGGTCCAGCGAGTCCCCTTCTCCAAACCAATTATCTAATTGCCTTCTCTGAGCAACTTCTCTTTTCCTATGGAAAGATGTGTCACGATTGTGAGGGATAGCTCTGAGCCTGCAGACATCGCTCTGCCAACCTGGGCAGATGAATGTGAGCGCCTGGCATCGCTCCCAGTTGCCAGATCCCTCTCCCTGCCCTTCACCCACTCCTCTCTGCAAGTCTGACCGCTCTCTGCTCAGCGACTTGCAGGCAGGAATTATGAAAACCCCTTCAGAAAGCTTGAACAGGAGGAAGAGGAGAAAGAATGTTATGGCCCACTCTAGGAAGACCCTTTCAAAAGTATTTTCAACCAGGGCGTGGTGGCATACGCCTGTCAACCCAGTACTCTGGAGGCTGAAACAGGAGGGATTGCAGGTCTGAAGCCAGCCTCAACAACTTAGCGAGGTCCTCAGCAACGTAGTGAGACCCTGTTTCAAAACAAAACAAAAAAAATCATAGGGTTGGGGGTGTAGCTGGAGGTAGAACACTCCTGGGTCCAATCTCCTGTACCACAAAAACAAACAAAGCCTTTTCAGCTCACTGTAGTAGAAACAAACGAGGATTTGGAGATTCAAATCCCAGCTCTGCTTCCTGCTTGCTCTGGGAATTTGAAAAAATTACTTAACTTCTCAGAGATGTCGCCTGATCTATAGAAAACCTACTTTGTGAGAATTGGGGCAATCAAATGACATGACATAAGTGTCAGGCCCATTGTGGTTAATTCATAAACGTTGGCTCTCTCCCCACTTTTCCACTTCCTCCTTCCATGTATATTAATCCATTTTGTTGTTCCAAGGCAACTTGTTACTGTCACTGTCACAAAACAAACAACATATAAATGTGTCAAAAGAAAAAAAAAAACAAAGAAAAACCTTTCCCCATTCCAAAGTCCTGGTAGGAGCACATGTGCCCTATTTTATATATTAGCCGAGCTAGAATGTTACCTCTCAGGACACCTACATGGGTTCATTGTGCTGCCTCCAAAGGATGCCATTGGTCATGAACCCTGGCTGGGTAGGAAGAGAGTTCCCTCTAGGGCAGGAGGGAAAGCTCTGGTCTCAGAGCTCTTCATTTTCCCAGTCTGGATGAAGTCAAGTTCAACAATCACGAGCCATCCTCAGTTCTCCCTCTCCCCAAAATAGGGAGTCCAGCCCCATAGACACGGCTTCCCTTGGTGAAATATGTCATCCATGAGTACAGGCTACATCGATAGGGGTTGAAGGCAGCTATTTTCTTTGAAAAGCTCAAGCATTTGATTTTTGCAAATCAAATGAAGAAAACTTCATTCCTTTTGTGCCAACTCGAACCTATATGCTTTTCCAGTTGACAAAGAGGAGCAGCTGAAAATTGGCACACTTGTGCCTTTAACTCAAGCTCTGGCTTCCCTTCCATGGGTCCTTATGGCTTGGGAGATCACAGGCAGTGCCCTACCCCGGGCAGATCGCCATCAAAGGCCCTCTAACCAGGACAGGACGAGCTGTGACCTCAAGCCCTCTTCTGAAGTTTCTGACTTCTGTGGGTCCTGTCACATCCTCACTGTTCCTACAGAAGCGGTTTTGTGCTTAATTGTGCTTAAAATTCGGTGGATGGAATTCCATGTGAAGCCCATGCCAACAAGCTAGCGGTTTTCGGGTTGTTGTTTCAAGCTTCTTATTTCTAATCACTTGGGTCTTTACCCAAAATATGTTATTCCCCAAGTTAAAGAGGTTTTTGCTCTGTGAGAAGCCATTCATACACACAAAAAGCACAGTGTTTTGTTCATGGAAATAGAAGCCCCTGAATAGATCTAAATTCTTCATGTAAGTAATTCACTAATCATTAGTAAGGGCTTTGAAATGATTCCTTCTTATAACCTCTCACTGTAGCCTAAATCACTCTCTCAGGGCAGGAAATAAGAAACCCTAGATGTTTTTGGAGCGAGGTGGTGGAGAAAGTCAATCTGCACCATGATGTGGTTAACAGTCACCATTTGGACTTGGAAATTCAGAGGGGCCAGAAATAAATGATGTGGGCAGGCTGTCTTTCCATTTTAAGAGGGTGATGCTAACTGAGGTCTTTGAAAGTTACCTAGAGCAATGAAGGCTCTTGTTGGGGACCTGAAGCTCCTTCCCCACTCCTCCCTTTAATGCCATAGTTCTACCACTCTTTATTCCACTTTTCCACCAAGGTGAAAATACCTGATGAGCACAACTTAAAAGAGGAAAAGTTTATTTGGATCACTGTTTCAAAGGTACAGTCCATAGTGGGCCAACTCCAAGGAAGACAGCATGGCGGCAGGGTATGGTGGAGAAAGCTGAGCTCGACTCAATGGAGGCAGGGAGTAGACAGCCAGATAGGAAACAATCAGGGACAGATATAGTCTCCAATGCCACACCCCCAGTAACCTACCTCCTCCAGCCACGCCCCACCTGCTTAAGTTGCCATCTGGTAAATCTATTCAAATTATTAATGGATTATAAATGAATTTATCCATTGATGAAATTAGAGTTCTGATTCAATTACTGCACCTCTGAACATTTTGGCATTGCCAATACTTGAGTTTTTCCAGGGGACATTCTATATTCAAACCATAACAACTACCTATAAGCCATTAGGCCATGCAGAGTCTCTCAAAAACATCACCATATCCTAGGCCCACTTACATTCTTCCAGGAGAAGCAACCATGTCCTCTCTTATCAGAACCCACTAATGAACAATCATAAAGCCCACAGCAAAGACACAGACATATAGGATAGGCAGCCTGGGCAGACACCTTGGTACAGAACTGGGATTTTTTGGGTTATCCCCAGTGAAACACCAGGCTGTAGTCTGGATAGCCTGAAGGCATCTTAGTTGGCCAGGCAATGCCCTGGCTAAGAGGACAGATGATTAAAAGAAACCACATCGTAAAACAGGATGACCATCTCAAGATGAATGCAACTCCTCCTGTATTACATGTGGTTTCTTTTAATCACCTGTCTTTTACCTTCAGTCTGCCTGGCAGATCCCTCTGAAATATGCACAGCCTTACATCCCTTTTGATGCCCCCTCAGTGCCTTCCCCTCTCCCTGCTTTCAAGATTTAGGCTAAGGGTCGAGAGTTCTGAAGCAGACCTCCTGGGCTGGAGCCCTGGCTTTGCTACTGAGCTGTGTGACCTTTGGCTTGTTACTTAATTTCTCTGTGCCTTAATTGCTGCATTAAGATACATAAACCATAGGGTTGATGGTATCAGTAATCAATGTATTTGCAGAGCTAAAGCACTCAGTGCTCAATAATGCTATCTAATATTAAGTTGAACTTTATGAACATCCAGCTATTTGGGGTTATAGGAATGAAAATTTTGTATGGATCAGTCTCACTATTATGGAAATTCTCAGCCTTATCAAAGCCTCAACATGTTTTTCTCTTGATTTAAGTTTTATTTGCTCTTAAATGCCTTGCATGATTCATGGTCTAAGTTCTTTCCTTCATACAGTAAAGCATGTGTTCACTTACTCAATGAAAGAATACTGAGTGCCCATGGTCAAGTGTCAGACACTGGCCAGATAACTGGATATTAAACACCAAGTCCATTTGGCTCTTCCCTCAAAGAACGTAAAATCCTACAAGGATGATTCAACCAGGTAATGACAATCATAGAGCAGGTGCCTCCCTGGGCCAGTAGAGGGCGCTGTGGGGAGGAAACTTGAGAATGGAGTTTGATGAGGAGCATGGGTCTTCCAGAGAGACCTGCAGAGTGAGTGAGCAGGAATCCTCGGAGGAAGCGGAGAAGAAAGAACATTCCAGAAACATTTAGACGTTTCTATGAAGGTCTAGAAGCAAGAGAAATCCCGGGAAAGAGGGCACTGGGTATGGCCGCAGGGTCATGCAAGTACAGGGCTGCACCTAAGAGTAAGCGCTTCCTCCACATCTGCCCCTAGGCGCCTTGCAGGTCTCTGGCCTCACACAGGTCCTGTCCCTGCCAGGCTCTATCCTGAGGTCAACAGGAGGCTCTTGAAGGAGAGAGGCAGCTTCCCAGCAGCACCGGCGATGGCTCAGCTTGACTGATGAACTACAGGGAAGGCGGCGAGGGCAGAAACCTAGGGTATTATCCTCATGGGGTCCCCAGAACACTCCAGCTTTATCCCTAGCAAATCTCTTCTGATACCAATTTGTAATGTTTCTTTACTTGTTTATCTTCCACTAGTTTCCAAATTCCTTGAAAATAGGGATCTAGCAGTCCTTCGTTTCACCCTCACCTCTGGGACCAGAACCATGCCCCTTTATAATAGATAGACAATAGATGGTGATTAGTTTTATAACTATTATTATCCATACCTTTTATTACTGAAATCCAAATACATAAATGCTATTGCTATGGCACCAGTTGGGTATTTGGAAGGGAGGAAAGAATTTGAGAAGACATTTGCTTAAAAACACTACATGGGGTTAGAGTACACACACATATTTCCAAACTCTCACCTCTGAGAGGGCTTGGAAGCAACTGCACTCCAATAGCAATGAGTACACCCAGCACCCAGATTCTCCAGTGAAGGGAGCCAGAGCCCCTTGAAGAAATGACTAATTGTAGAGCTGGAGCAGTGAGCACAGAAAACGAGCCTGCAGGACCCTGTAATGTCACCAAGGAAGAAGGCATATACAGGCACATGTGAAAGTATGTACAGGCACACACACACACACACACACACACACACACACACACACACACACTGATGTGCATCTGTCAACAGGACACTGGAGCCAACTAAAACAGCTCTCAATGGCCCAAAGTAAAGCAATTTGAATAACAAGATAATCCAAAGAATAGCAAATATCCATGAATCCATATCAATATGAATAAAGGGCTGAGTAAATAAAAGAGGAGAAGAGATACTCTGCTATGCAGAAGGGTTATAAATAACTCATGTAGTTACTTCCCTTGCGAGAGAGGAGCCCAATTCCCTAGGCCTTTAAGCTATGCTTAGTGACTTCCTTCCAAAAAATAAGTGCAGAAAGTGCAGAAAAAAACAAAAAACAGGTTTTGCAGCTGAGAAACCTAACAAACACTGCTCAGCCAGGTGATGACGCTGAACTCCATCCGTAGGAAGCTGTCCTGACGGTATGTACCTTTGCTATAGTGTGATGAGCAGGACACTGTGCCTCTGTGGGTTTCCTCCCACACCCATGAGCCCCGTCTCACCGGGAAAGAAGCAACAAACACATCCACATCTGAATAGAGGATGGTTCTGACCAGTGCTTCTCAAAGCAAACGCGGTCATCATGAAACAAGGGAAGTCTGAGAAACTGTCCCAGCCAAGACGACCCTAAGGAGACATGATGATTAAGTGCGATGCAGTGTCCTGAATAGAGCATCACCTACAGCACAAAGAAAAGTGAATAACGTGTGGACTTGGGCTAATACTAATATATTAATATTGGTTCCTTATTATAGCTAGCATAGAGTTTAACAACTTCGGAGACTGGGCACAGGGTGAGAGCTATCTACATTATCTTTGCAACTTTGATGTAAATGTGAAAGGGATCTCATACAAAAAGTCTACTTTTAATGTATGCCACTGTCAACATGATTTACATTATGATGTGAGACTATAATGCACCAATAAAAGTACTTTAATAAAAAAAAGAATGTCCTTACTATTTGACTTCTCCAATGTTTCAATAGACTGAGTATATTATGAATCTTCCCAAATTAATATGACTAAGGAACTGAATAGCTGTTACATTCTCTCGGGCCCTAGCTTTCTCTAGAATAGTCAGGAAAAATAATAATAGTAGTAGTAGCAGTTGCTAACATTCATTAGAGAGGTTCAGAGTGTCATGGCTAATAATGTCCTGTGAGCCAGACTGCCTGTTCACACGCTAGCATCACCAGGTAAAAGCTGTATCATTTTAGACAAATTATTTTATTTAATCCTGTCTCGACTTCCTTAGCTGTAAAATGGAATAATGATGCTAGCTAGCTCACAAGGTTTTTGTGAGAACCCAGTGTGCTCATATAGATGAATGTGTGGTAGATAGTAAGTTACTCCCTGCATATGACCCTGGTTATGCTTCTTGAAGACACTCTCCATGTCCTTTGTCTACACTGAAAATATTCTCAAGTGCCATCTTACAGAGAAAGAAGAGTTCAGGTAACTTGCTCCAGGCCACATGGCTAGAGAGAGATGAGGTCAGCCCCATGCCAGGAGAAGCCCAAATCCAAAGGATAAGACTTTGGATCATGGAAAAAAGGAAGAGGACCCTAAACACTGAAAAACCAGGAGAGGGAGGAATCGCCAAGGAATAAGAGAGAGTCTAAACCCATGCGACACAGCATCAGACGCAATTTTGGTCTATGTTTCAGTTTCACAAACACATTCCTGATTGATAGCCATCTCCCAGGAAGTCTTGGTATAGAGGCCCCCTCTGCTAACACCATCAACACCCCCAATCTCTCTCGCCCCACATCCCCGAAGGGCTGGTACCTAGTGGACCTTTCTCTGCCTAGCGTTCTCTGTGAGGTAGAATTTGCCCCTGGAATGTCCAATTTCCCCCTGAAATATGGGAAATCCCTGTGTATTTTTCCTCCTTTGCTTTTGCCCTAGGAAAAGCTGGACTCTGCAATTTGTAGTCACTTTAAATTAAGTGACAGAGATTTGGAAGTGCTTACTCAGCATGAGAATGAGATTTTTTTCACCCATCAGCCAACTGCACAATTAGGAAAAAAAGAAAATGCAAAGCTATCCAGTATGATGATTAAATCCCACAGAAGACTGGAATAAGCAGGAACAAGTCTCTTCCGCCTACAGGGTGCTGTGAGTCTCCAAACAGTAACCCCAGGATTTAAAGCACCTGTTTAGCTTCCAGCAGGCACATGGTAACCCAAGGTGCCAGGGAGGGCTGCAGCTAAGGAGGGGTGGGACTATTCTCCAAGGCCAGAGAAGAGCCACCCATGGGACAGAATCCCCATGCCCCGTTTCCTCTCCCATTGTCAAACAATTACTCATCAGAGCCTCTCACCTGTAAATATCAGTGGTAGGGAGCAAATAAAAGGAAAGATCTCTTTCCACTTGCTCCTTCCCCTACCCTTCTATCCCTTCAGGAACGTAGGTTTCTGCAAACCTGTAGCCTCTGCCCCAGTTCTGAATTGAACTTAATTTCTCCCCTTACATCTACAGAGGATTTACTATCAAACAAACAAAAGCAAAGCAGGAAATGTAATCTCAGGCTTTCCGAGTTTTCGTGAATTGACCTCCTTCTCTTCTGGATTCTTACCAGACTGCAGTCTACACCACTTGCTTAACACTTAAGCATATAGGAAGGTCTGCCAGATAAAACATAGGATGCTCAGTCAAATTTGAATTTCAGACAAACAAAGATAATGTTTTTAGTATACATACATCTTATGCAATATTTGGGACATACTTAAAGAGTATCCAAAGCCAGGGGCAGTGGTGCATGCCTATAATACCAGCTACTCAGGAAGCTGAGACAGGAGGATTAGGAGTTTGAGGCTAGCCTAGGCAACTTAGAAAGACCTTGTCTCAAAACAAAATAAAAGGACTGGGGGTGTAGCACAGTGGTAAAGCATTTGCCTAGCATGTGCATGGTCCTGGGTTCAATCCCCAGCACTAGCACACACAAAGTATTTAATTATTTGACGTTGATCTGAAATTCAGATTTAACTGGCAACCTGTGTTCTTATTTATGAAATCTGGTAAGGCTGCCTATAGCATAAATTACTTTTTCAGTGGGTTGTTTTGTTCACATGGTATCATACACAGATGTCCAGTAGATGAATAAATTAAAATGAAATTTCTTTCCCAGGAGGGAAGAATTCAAATTAGAGGGGCAGAGCTAGAAAAATAAATGAAGGCTTCCAGAACTCAAGACACATTTTTTTTTTTTTACCGTACTGTCAAGAAAAGTGAAAAGACTATAAAACCCTGTGAAGTTTTAGGTGGACCTGTCCAATTTGATAATTCAATTTCATAGGAAATTTTTCCATTTTTTTAAATAGGAAAAAAGATTCAGTAATGTTCCATCCATCTGGGATATCTCTACCTTATATTGTCTCAGAGCTATTTTACAACTGTATAAATTGTATAAAACTGATAGTAATATGTGAGTTTCCCCTTGAGCTGGTCATAACATCTTACCAGTTCCCTCATTAATTACTGGTTAAATGAATCTTTGACATGCATTTAGTCTATATTTATAAGATTCATTATTTTGCCTTTATCAACAAGTATCCACCGACAGTTTCTCATTTTCTGCACATGGGGTCTGGAATGGAGTCAGAAGCAATATTTAAAGCTGCCCCTGGTTTCAAACACTTTCTTAGTAGAAGTATGTCCCAAACATTGCATGGGATATACTTATACACAACAAAATTATCTTAATTTGTCTGAAGTGCAAACACAGGTATTTATTAGTTGTGTCAGGTTGGTTATTGCCTTAGGAGGGACCAGTTTTTGCATCTATGGGTAAACCTACTTTAGTGCATATAAACATGTGGTTGTATGAATTTTCCATCAAGCTGGTCATAACATCTTAGTGGTTCCCTCATTAATTACTGGGTAAAGTAAATCTTTGACTTGTGTTTATTTTATGCTTATAAGAGTCATTACTTTACCTTTATCAACAATTATTCATTGACAGATTGTCATTCTCTGCAGTGAGCCTGGAAGGAGGTCCCGAGGCAGACAGTGCCTAAACGGTAGGGGGGCACTAGATAGTCATGAAATGGAATGGAGTGGACAGTAGAGAATAAAAGAGGAAATTTCTAAAACCATCTGATCATGTCACTCCCTGTGGGACACTGTCCCCAGACTCTGCTTGTGTGGCCCTGAGATGTAGTCAGAACCGCTCATTTGACTCACAAGTCAGCCTGTCCCTGCTGTCCTACCCAGCCCTTTGCATCTGCCAGGGAGGCTCTCCGGCTGCCTCTCCCTGGACCTCCCACAACTGCCCCTTCCACTCTGGCTCTGGTTACACGGATGCCCAACCCGATGGCTCCCATAAGCACCTTGGGCTTTGAGAACCATCGCCTTTCCCACAGTGTTGTCATTACTCTGTGATACTCTGTAGCCCACATTAGATGGCACTTGGCGAGCGCAGGGGCTGGAACTTGCTTTGGCTTGTTTCCTCCTGCATTTCCACCTCCAGGCAGAGGATTGTGGCACCAAAATATAATAATGAAGCTCAAAAATATCTGTTGACTAAATAAATGGGACTGGAAGCATACTAGGGGCCTTTACATACAGAGATCAAGGAAGCGAAACAGATAAGAAACACAAGAAATAGGGCAAAGAGACTCCTACTAACTATATTTTCTTAGGAAATCTCTTTGGTGGACAAGTCACTAAGCCACCAAACAGTCTCTCCAAGCACTGATATCTTCCCTCTAACTACACAGACCTAATTATTATATTATTCTAGAGTGCTGCAAGTAATGTTCATCACTCTTACTAGGAAGTCTAATTATCAAATTGGACAGGTCCACCTAAAACCTCACAGGGTTTTATATTCTTTCTAAAAAGCCAAATTATGGAATCCATCCAGACGAATGGACTGCAAAACTGTGGTGTGTACACACAATGGAGTTTTACTCAGCCACAAAGAAGAACAAAATAATGTCATTTGCAGCAAAATGGATGGAACTAGAGAATATTATGCTAAGTGATATTAGCCAGTCTCAGAAAGTGAATAGTTGTATGTTTTCTCTCATATGTGGAAGCTAGAGAGAAATTGGGTAACAAAATTGGGTATCTACTCCGATAAAGGAGTAGAGACTTCAATGGAGTGATGGAGGGGGTTTAGAGGAGGGAAGAGGGGGGAGAGAGATGTAATCACGGTAACAGTTTAAAGAATACTACATACATATACGAAATTATCAATATTAATCTTGCTAGATAACATGGTCGGGAAAGGGGAAGGAGTGGGGTGGATCCCGAGAGAAATGCACCAAGTGTCGTGTGCATACATATTCCTATCACTCTATACCTCCTTGTGATATATAATTATAATGCACCAATAAAATATACAAAACAGAAAAAAATAAATACAAAGATAGAAAGCCAGACATGGTGGTGCATGCCTGTAATCCCAGTACTTGGGAGACTGGAACAGGAGGATTCCAGGTTCAAGACCAGCCTCAGCAACTTAGCAGGACCTTCAGCAACTTAGCAAGACACTGTTTCAAAATGAAAAAGAAAATAGGGCTGGGGGATAGTTCAGAGTTAAAACACTCCTGGGTTCAATCCCCAGTACAAAAATTTTTAAAAATAAAAATAGGATAGATATTCCCTATTCAAAAGGAAGAAAAAAAATATTTTCAAACCCCACCTACCCAGCCACAATCTGGAGAAAAGCCCATCAATTTGAAAAGGTGCTTCCAGGAAAAAGGCAAACTCAGGGGAATCCTTCTCTAGTGCATTGCCCCATCTCTACCTTCAATTACCATTTAAAAGCTCCCGTAGAATTCCAGGATCCTATAACTCCTCTGGATTCCCAAAGGACAACCCGGTTTTCAGCTCTCTTCCCAGAGTGCTGGCTCTGGAGGCTGCGGCTCCCTCTGCAGAAAAGGCTGCCTCTGTGGGCGTGCACAGGTGAATTAGCTAGATGGTGTTTACTGAAGAGCTCCGTGTCTCAGTGGGCATTAAGGAAGGCATACAGCTTCCACCAGCTCGCCCCCTACCGCCAACCACTCCGTCTCCACAGTGGGTACAAGCCTGCAAGCCACTGCTTCCTTAGTGGACAAAGCCACCCAACGCAGGGTGCTGTAGGCTCCAGGGCTCCCGGGCTTTCCTGAAGAGACCCAGGCAGCCACAATGGGTGCCTATCCTTCTTCTGTTGTCCAACAGCTCTTATTTCCTGTTCCTCTTACAAATGAACAGAGCTTGCTGGCAAAAGAAATCTCAGAGTAAGAGGCAAGGCCCGGCTGGAGTCAACATGTGGGTTTGAACCTCCTGGCAGGGCAGGTGGGGGGCGTGTCTTGGGATGGGGCGTGGCTGGATGTGGTCCCAGTTGGTTCTATAGAACTGCAGCACGTGTCCCATTGACACCCCTTGCTGGAGGGTGGATTCCTTTATGGGCTAAGGTTCACTTCCAGGAGACAAGTTAGGTCTATTTAAAGAGACATACTCAGGTATTATAAAGCTATTCAATAAAATAAGAGCTAAAATATGCTGAGAGCTTACAATGTGCTAAACGCACTATGAGACACTTTGTATACATTCTCTTTTTTCCATTGATTGATTGATTGATTGATTGATTTAGGTACTGGGAATTGAACCCTGAGGCATTCTACCTCCAACTACACACCCAGCCCTTTTTAAAAATTATTTTGTTTAGAAACAGGGTTTTACTAGGTTACTGAGAGACTCGCTACATTGATGAGGCTATCCTCGAACCTGTGATCCTCCTGTCTCAGCCTCCCAAGTACTGGGATTTCAGGCTTGTACCACCATGCCCAGCTGTGTTTTCTTATTTACTCCTGGCCTATGTGTTTCCATTCTCATTTGAGAAACAAGGTGACTACGTAACCTCCCCAAGATCTCACACCAAAATCCGGCAGCGATAGAATTCAAACCCAAATCAAATGTCAGAACCCGAACTCCTACCCACTAGGAGGTATCTGTTGGGAAATAAGGTACAAGGGTTTTTATTTCTGCATCTTATCTATTTCCCAATGATATTCTGAAATATTTTTATACTTTCATTGGTGCATTGTAATTATATATCATGGTGAGGTTCAAAGCGATAAAAAACATACATGTACACAGCGCCTGGTATATCTCCCTCTGCATCCCACCCCGTCCCCCCTTCTCCTGTGAGTTAGATTGGTAGCCATACCTTCATATGTGGATGTTACATTATTTGAACTGCTTCCTTCCTCTATCCTCCTTTTACCCCTCCCCTCTACCCTCCCCCAGTCCCCTTCCACTCTTCTACTGGTGTCTCTCCCCATTAATCTGAAGTCCCTTTTGTTTCCTATTTACTCTCTAACTTCTACATACGAGAGAAAACATGACCCTTGACTTTCTGAGACTGGCTGATCTCACTTAGCATAATTCTCTACTTCCATCCATTTGTCTGCAAATTACATAATTTTGTTCTTCTTTATGGCTGAGTAAAATTCCTTTGTGCATGTATACCACATTTTCCTTATCTTTTTATCTGTTTGATGGGTTCTTAGGTTGGTTCCATAATTTGGCTATTGTGAGTTGTGCTGCTATAAACATGATACGCATGTATCACTATAGTATTCGAACTTTGATTCTTTTGGAAAGATACTGAGGAGTGGGATGGCTGGGTCGTATGGTGGTCGAAACTTCTTCAATAAGGCCCCCAGAGCTCAGGAAATAAAACTGAGAATCAATAAATGGGATAGCATCAAATTAAAAACTTCTGCACAAGAAAAGAAACAATCATCTGAAGAGAGACCACAGAATGGGAGAAAATCTGCAAGCGATTCCTCTGATAGAGGACTAATATTTATAATATAGAAAGAACTCAAACTTAACTCTAAAAAAAATTAAAAAATAAGGCAATTGGACTGAATAGATCGTTCTCAAAAGAAGAAATATAAAAATTGCCAAAACAGCTATATGTAAAAAAAAATCAACATCATTAGCAATCAGGGAGATGCAAATCAAAACTACACTGAGATTCCATCTAATTCCAGTTAGAATGGCGATCATCAGGAACACAAACAATAATGCATGCTGGTGAGGAGGTGAGAAATAGGAATTCTTTTCTTTTCTTTTTTTTTTTGCGGTACCGGGGATTGAACCCAGGGGCATTCTACCTTCAGGTTACACCACCAGCCCTATTTTCTATTCCTTACTTTGAAACAGGGTCTTGCCAAGTTGCGGAGGGCCTCACTAAGTAGCTGAGGCTGGCTGCGAACCCAGATCCTCCGGTCTCAGCCTCCCAAGTACTGGGATTATAAGCATGGGGCCACCATGCCCGGTGGAAATAAGAATTCTTATACACTGTGGGTGGGAGTGTAAATTGATACCCTGAAGTATTTGATGGTCTCACTAGCACAAGGAACTTTCCCCAAGCCACACAGCTTGCAAGTGATATGGGGCAGCTTCAAGAGAGTTCTGTCTACGGCCATCTGCCATTGGAACTGAAGCAGCAGGGGACATCAGCTCTGGACTTTGTACAAGAGGGTCTAAGTGCTGGTGTTAGCGCCTGGCCATCAGGAGCACCAGTCTCCTCCCAGAAATTCCAGCTGAGTCTCAACACAGACAGCAGGGATAGTCATCTGGCTGAGGTCCCCTTCACCACTGGAACTGAGAACAAACTTATTTTGCATCTTATTGCTTAGAGGGAAGACTTTATGGAGGGCGGCATCCTGGAGAGATGGTTTGAAACAGGGACAGCCCACAATATGGACCCTCCGTGCTGGACCACATGAGGGATAGCTTAGGCTCAAATGACCGAGTTAATCAATTTCTTGGGAATCAGGAAAATAATGCTGCTCTTAATAACCTAGGAGGATGCTGACTTCCTAAGAGAGCCGCAATTTCATAAAAACTTCTTAGTATTTGCTTCGGAGTGGGAGGAGAACAAGGATAATTGTGTATCATTTAAGAAAAATGGTTCAGAGTTCAATTTATAAAGGAGGGTTTGACCACAGGGCAGAGTTTGTTCTTACTTTTAAAATTAAATCAAAGCAGCGCACACTTCGTTAGGCATGTGAACGCACCGGGTTGCTAACAGATGGTGATGAAGAAAAATGTATCTATCTCAGCTTCACAAGTAACCAATAATTTTTAACCACATGGCATGAGAATTGGGACCAAAATGGAAGAAGGGTTGGACTAGAGAAAGAAACCTGGGGGTACAACTGTGGTTTTTGTTTTTTTCTTATTCTTGCTTATCTCTCTGTGTGTTGGCTTGCTCATCTGCACAATAGGATAATCATACTTACTTTAGGTTTGTTCAGGTGCTCAGTGAGGGGAAGAGAACACCTAATTGAGCACAGTGCCTAGCACAGGGGACTTGCATAAGTATTGCTTATTGCTATGGTTTGTTGTGGTTTTAGTGTGTCCCCAAGGGCTCATGTGGGGGACCTTTGAAACGTGGAGGCTAGTGGGGCATCCTTCAGGTATTGGGGGTGCTGTCCTCAGAAGGGGTTAAGGTAGTTCTTGTGGGACCCCACTCTTGCTTCCTGTCTCAAAGTCTAATCTCTCTTTTTCCCACATGTATGTCTCCCATGGTGGTGCCAGCACCATGATGTTTGAATTTAAGCATTCAAAACTATGAGCTAAACAAACCTCTTTCTTTGTGGTACCCGGCCTCAGGTATTTCATTATAGTAACAGAAAAAGTTTACTATGATTGGTGGTGTTGTTTTAATTTTTTAAACAGTATATAATACATTGTATCTATAATATCATTCTAACTTAACTTCCGAATCAGCCAACTTTTGAGAATAAAGAATTTATAGGCATTTAAGGATTGTTGAAGCAGGGCATGTTGGCACACTCCTATAATCCCAGTACTTGGGAGGCTGAGACAGGAGGATCATAGGATCAAAACCAGCCTCAGCAACTTAGCAAGACCCTCAGTAACTTAGCGATTCCCTGTTTCAAAATAAAAAAAAATAAGTAGTGCTGGGGGTGTTGCTCAGAGGTAGAATGTCCTTGGGTTCAATCCCCAGTACCAGGAAGAAAAGAAGGAAGGAAAGAAGGAAGGAAGGAAGGAAGGAAGGAAGGAAGGAAGGAAGGAAGGAAACAGCTTGCCACCTACAGCAGCCAGAGGCAACAGAAGCCAGTGAGGACTGGGCCAGACTGGAGGTTGCAGTGGAAGGACAGCGGCATCCACTTCGCTCGGGGTAATTGCTGCCATCTGGGAGGAGAGCCAAGAATTGTCTGGATTTATTGGTTTATTGTTTGTTCTTTACTTCTCTTTCTTTTTTCTTTTCTTTTTTTTTTGTTATAAGATATAACACTGGAGATACATCAGTTCAGGCTGCCATAACAAAATATTCTAGACTGGGTAGTTTCTAGCTTGAACAATAAAAGCATGGCTCTTTATTTTCTGGAGGCTGGAAGTCCAAAACCAGGGAGCCTGCGTGGTCTGACTCTGGCAAGGCTGCTCCTCCCAGCTATAAACAAATACCTTTTCTCTGAGCACTCATATGGCAGAGAGAGAGAGAGAGAGAGAGAGAGAAAGAGAGAGAGAGAGAGAGAGAGAGAGAACCAACTCTCCACCCTCATGCTGTTGTCTAACCCTAATTATCCCCCAAAGTTCTCTTCTCCATATACCACTCACATAGGAGATTAGGATCTCACATTTTCAACCCGTAACACTGGATTCAAATATTTTGAAATGCTGGGTAAACCAGCAGAACACATCTCTAAGTCAGCAAGTATTTATCTGGATCAGAGTCTTGAGCTTGTGACCAGACCAGTTCTACCCAGCACCAAGCTTCACCACCTCTCCTCACTTTAAATTAACAATGCAAGTCAGTCATGGTTGTGCATGCCTGTAATCCCAGTACGTGGGAGGCTGAGAGAGGAAGATCTCAGGTTCAAGGCCAGCCTCAGCAATATAGCAAGACTCTCAGCAACCTAGGAAGCCCATTTCAAAATAAAAAATAAAATAGGAGCCGGGCGTGGTGGCGCTCACTTGTAATCCCAGTACTTGGGAAGCTAAGACTGGAGGATCCAGGTTCGCGGCCAGCCTCAGCTGCTTAGTGAGGCCCTCCGCAACTCAGTGAGACCCTGTTTCAAAATAAAGAATAAAAAACAGGGCTCGGAGGTAGAATGCCCCTGAGTTCAATCCCCAGTTTCACACAAAAAAAAAAAAGGGCTGGGGGTGGGTGTAGCTTGGAGGTAGAATGCCCTGGGTTCAAAGCCCAGTAACAAAATAAATTAATTAACTAACAATGCACACACACTTTAGGAATGCTGTCAAATGCTTCTGCAGGAGGGGCCCTTTTCTCCTGAGGGGTGGAGAATATCGCACAGGCTCCTGGCTGGAGTGAGGGAGGATCAGGGTGTGGCGAAAGGTGACATATGAGTGGGTCTGCTGGGTGCAGGGGAAGCTTGAGGCCTGTGATCAATGGGATTTCAGCTGATCTGAGAGGCAACTGGGGACCACCGCCTCGTTCTCCGGAGGGGAGATGCCAGGATACCGATTCCAGCAGTGAAAGATGATTAACCTGGCTGCAGGCAGAATCAACTAGAGTGGGAAAGGCAGGCTTGTGGTGAGGAGAGGCAGGTGGAGCCCATTGCCAGCAGGTTTTCTCAGAACCTTGCGGGCGGTGGAGGGGGATGAGTCTGTGGCTTCGCATATGCTGATTTCTGGCGTGGTAACTTTCTTCCCTCCACTCTCAGCCACTCTCTTCTCTGCCTGAAAACCGTAACACCCCCCACCCACCCCTATGAAGCTGTCAAGATGATTGGTATTATTGTTACATTTATCACTCATTCTGTGATCCGTTTCATGGAGAGATTTCTCATGGAATCCTCGCCTGCGAGGGAGGTGGCCCTGTCCTTTTCATTTGCCAAAATGTAAAATTAAGCTATAGTGAAAAAAAAGGCACTTTCCTAACATCTCCCAGGTACCAATTGGCCTGGCCATGATTTCAGCCCAAATCTGTTCATCTCAGTTCTGGACCTGCCCATTAATAATCAACCACCTCCACCCATACTGTTCCAGCTCACTTAACCCCTCCCTTCCCTGGGCTCAGCAGGAATACTCATGCCTCTGCTACAGGGAATATTGCAGAGCCAGGCTTGGTGGTGCACACCTGTAATTCCAGTACTTGGGAGGCTGAGACAGGAGGATCACAAGTTCAAGGCCAGCCTTAGCAACTTAGTGAGATTCTCAGCAACCTAGAGACCCTTTTTCTAAACAAAAAAAAATTTAAAAAGGGCCAGGGGTATAGCTTGGAGGTAAAATGCCCCTGGGTTCAATCCCCAGTACCATAAAATAAAATAATGGAACACTGCTTAGGCCTCTGTTAAAGTGTTTACTGCATATCTTATAATTACCTCCCTCCCCTTGATACCATGCTCTCCTTGAAACAAGGACTAGGGCTTCTTCTTCATCTCTCCGCTCTCCACATGGGCTCAGAGGCTGGCCCAGGGCGAGTGCTCTGTACGTGGCAGATGAATGGATGAATAGATGCCATCAGGCTGAGCTGTGGCATCCTGTGCGCCAAGAGGGACAACGGGACACCGGACGTAGGAGCAACCCTGCTTTCAAGCCAGCAGGTAGCTGCACAGAAACTGCCTTAGGGTTTGTTTTGTTCCTCCATATAGTTGGCACTCCCATATGTAGGTTCCCATCCTTGAGTTGCAAGGACTGCAAATATTTGGGGAAAAAATTGCATCTGTACTGAACATGTACAGATTTCTTTTCTTGTTCTTATTCCCTAAATAATAGCAGCATAAGAACTATTTTCTAGTATTTCTATTGTATTGGGTATTATATATAACCTATAGATGATTAAAAGTGTACAGGAAGTGCACAAAGGTTATATGCAAATACTAAGCCACTGTATACGAAGAACTTGAACATCCTTGGATTTGGGTACCTATGGGGGTCCTGGAACCAGTCTCCCATGGGTACCCAGGGATAACCATATAGGAATGCTTTTTCTGCAGGAGTTCAGGACTCAGAAGAGAAGAATGATAAGTCTTGAATCTGAACTTTGGATCCTCAAGGTCATAGAACACCTTTAAGAATCTTGCCCAAACTTTGGAACTGTTTGGTGTTGAGCAGAAGAATCACAAAGAGCTCCAGACCAGGGCAGACAGATGGGCTGGAGTGTGCTCTCAGCTTCTCCCCTTCCCAGCTGGGACAGGAAGGGCAAGCTATTTCACCTCCCTTGGTCCCCACTTTCTCATCTGTAAAACTGTACTAATGACAGGCCCTATCTCATAGCATTGCTCTGAAGATTGACTTTATGCATGGGAAGTACTTAGCAAAATGCTATGCACATTTTACTCATTATTAGTCTTTTTTTTTACACTACTAGGTATCAAAAATTATTTGTATTGTTATATTTCAAATCTCCTTGGTAGCAAAAGCCCTGGATTGAGAGTTTGGAACACAATTTTGGGGCCCAAATAGTCCCATCCTGGGACTATACTGACAAGCCCCTCTCTTAACTGTGGTTGTGGCCCTGTTGAAAGTCATTGCTCTTAGAATATGTCTAAGGTTTGTGTATAATTTCATTCTTCCATCTAGACAATGGCTGTGGATACCAGCCTTGTGAATTTCACAAGGTTAAAACTGAACGTGCTCATGCCTTTAAAAATATAAACAGTTATGGTCTTATAATTATCATTATTATAGTCACAAGTAGAATATTTTAAGAGCCATATGGCTTTAATTAATCATGGATAATAACCAAAGTCATCCTTCTAACCAAGAATGATGCTGGCTGCTAAAAATAGCCTAGAGACCAGCATAGAATACAATGAAAAATCTCTCAGTGCCTCAGAAACAGAGCTGCATCTTCTGCAAGGATAGGAAACATGCTTTCACTCCTTCTTGCCTTGTTTTACATGTCTCCTTTCTTCTTGCTTTCTTACAATTCCAGCCTTGCCTAGCATAAATTTCCCCGAGGAATAGTAGCTATCGGTGAATCGGGAAAGATTATTGGCTGCTTACAGCTAATGAGCTACTTCATTTGCTACGCTGCAGAAAACCCACCCCATCTTTCACTCTGATTCCCAGAGCCAACTGAGCTGGAGAGAAACTGGAGCCCTCCCCCTCCCTCCCACACTGTAGATGCTTAAAATTTTGTATTTGGAGAAACTGTGATGGCTAAAATATAAGACATGAAGATCAGCTTCCTCTGCCCCCACACCCAGGCTGGGTTGACCTGTATGGTCTCAAGTGCCCACACATCTGTTAGCCCAGCACGTGAGAAACTGCCGAAGATTCTAGACACAGCAAAAAACTAAAGACTACTTTGGAAGTATATGTCTTGCCAAGAAGGAATTTTCTGTTGGAATTTATGTATTTAAATTCACCTGCAAAAGGTGTAGGTAGGCTTTCTCCAAAGCATTCTTTTTTCTTCTCCCAATTCCATACATCAAAAGAGTTTCTGTGCTAAAAGCGACACAAAACAAAACAAAAAGTGTGAGAGAACATACATGTTTAGCACTTGGTGTGATGTACAGAATCATTAAAAAGGCAGAAAGAGGAGGAAAAAAAAAAAGAAAGAATGAAAGGAAAACAGAAACTCAGCAATCTTACAATCGGGGCAAACCTTTTTTCATAGAGGCCTCTCTGGAAAACTCTGGAATCTTTAATTACAGAAAGATGCCTGCAGAAAGTCCTCTTTGTCTTGGTTCTCAAATGTGACTCTAGACAGAGCTTCCCAAGAGAGGGATAGATATCATTGTATTAGCTTCCACAAGACCCAGCCATGGCGGCTCTGCACACTTGTATAAGACTCAGAGAGAAGGGAGGTGGTAAAACTTCCTGGAGACAAATAGGGCCACGGACTTGATTAATGACCAGCAGAACCCAGGAGCCTCCAAGTTTAGTGGAGTCACCTCCAACCAGGTTTTTGTTTTACTTTGTTTTTCTTTTAAGAAAGAAAACATGAGATGATTATTATTATGGCTAGATATAAAATGCCCCCTAAAGAGCTCATTTCTTAATATTCAGGGTTGCTGTAGTGGAGTCATGAGGGTTGTAGTCCCAGCAGTGAATCAATCCACTGTAATGGGTTTACCTGGGTGGTACCTGGTAAACCGGTAGGGTGTAGCTGGAGGAGGTGGTCCCTGGGGGATGCGGCCTTGGGGATTATATGTATGGTTCCTCCTCCCCCTGCTCTCTCTCTCTTGCTTCTGGCCTCTATGATGTGAGGAGCACAGCCCATTTGTTCTCCCTCTCTCTGCCTCCTGCCACCATTCCCTGAGATCCACAGTCCCTGGCCTCACATGGACTGAGCCCAAAACTGTAAGAAAATGAATCTTCTTTCCTCTAAGTTCTGTGGTCAGGTCTTTAAATTATGACTGTGAGAATGCTGACCAGAACAATTGTGAACACTTTTATCTTTCACTGTCCCTTAAAACTACTAAGTGCCACCAATAATAGAACTTTCAGAGGAGGCACTTAAGAGTTTTGACTTAGCAACTTTTATACCAAAAGCAGAAGTCTATGGACGTAAAGGCAACCAACACTTAGAGTGGTTTAGCAGGGAGATTAGTGGCAAAAAAGGAAAGAAAGAAAGAAAGAAAGAAAGAAAGAAAGAAAGAAAGAAGGAAGGAAGGAAGGAAGGAAGGAAGGAAGGAAGGAAGGAAGGAAGGAAGGAAGAGGGAGGGAGGGAAAAGAAAATATTCTGCTAGTTTGAGGCAGAAGGTCCGTTTCCCTCATTCTCTAGCAAACTTTGTGAAGTAGGAGAATGCTGTTTTCCAACTCGGGGTCGCAGGCACTGAGCGCCGCAGCACAGAGCAAGTCCAGGTGTGCATCGCTGGCGGTTCTCTGTGCTCCCCTTTGCAGAGTAGGACTGTCATTTGGAGGTGGTTGTCCACTTAAAGGACAACATTCATAAATTCACCTTGTATCTTGAGACCCTGTTTTAAGTTCTTACCAAAGAAATAAAATCCTAAGAATAATGTGTCATTTCTTTTTTTTTTTTTTTGCGGTACCGGGGATTGAACGCAGGGGCGTTCTACCTCCGTGCTACACCCCCGGCCCTATTTTTTATCCTTTATTTTGAAACCGGGTCTCACGAAGTTGCGGAGGGCCTCACTAAGGAGAGAGAGAGAGAGAGAGAGAGAGAGACAGGGAGAGAGAGCGAGCTGAGGCTGGCCGCAAACCCGGATCCTCCGGTCTCCGCCTCCCAAAGTACTGGGATTACAAGCGTGCGCCACCACGCCCGGCATAATGTGTCATTTCTAAATCAGACTTTTAAAAAATGGGTATTCCTGCTTCTTTCTCTCCCCATTTTCCCCCTTTTTATACTTCCTTGGGCTGAAATTCTAAGATCACTGACACTGTGACCCTGGAGGATGGTAGAGCTACAGACGGAAGAAGCTTGGGAGCCTGAGTTATCATATTGAGGCAAATCAGCCACTGTCCAAAAACAGCTGCACTGGCCAGATGTTACAGGGCAGATCCTGACACTGTGAGGTTTGTTTTGTTACTGCAACAATATTTATCCTTATTCACATTATTTTTAATTTTTTTTTTTTTGGTACTGGGGATTGAACCCAGGGGCAAAACCTCTGAGCTACACCCCCAGTCCTATATTTTTTATTTGTTTGTCGGGTTTTTTGGGAAACAGGATCTCACTAAGTTGCTGAGGCTGGCCTCAAACCTGCAATCTTTCTTTCTCAGCCTCCCAAGTTTGGGGATTACAGACATACACCACCACTCCTGGCTCTATTGCACAATTTTTGTACATGAACTTGAATTAATATTTTTGCTTAGCATGAATGCTTGATTACACTCACATAGTTTAAAAAATATACAGAACATTTTTCTAGCAAATGGGTATTGCTCAGGTTGTCTAGGACTGAGGATGACTACTGCTGGTAAGGGTACTCTTGGGCTTTCTTGGAGAGTGATCTTGGACACGTGCAGACACAGTGACTATCCACGGAGACCTCGAGCTCCCCACTTCACTTTCGAAGTTGGCTGCAGTTATCACTGCACTTTAGAGAGTGGGTCTGTCTCTCTCTCCTACAGGATTTGCAAACCTTCCTTGAGCACAGACTTTAATCAAGGTCAGCTCCTTCAGGCTCAGTGGCTCCGAGTCTTGTACCTAAACCATGTAAGTTCCTGGCTTTGGGAAATGATGTTAAACCTCTGCTGGACTGTCAAAAAAAAAAAAATACATGGGAACGGCTGATAAACTGGTATTGATTTTCACAGATCACCCTTGTCAAAAGGATTTATTGATGTGTCAATGTGTGTTGTCCAGAGGATCATAGCAGGATGGCTTTGAAGGATTTATAAGAAATCTACGGGCTTTAATACACTCGGCGGTAAATAACTAACAAGTACTGCACATATTGATTCTTGTCATGTGGTCAATGCAATCTTTAGCCCACTAATTGTCAGTATTGACAAACAGTTCATGATCTAAATGAGCAGTTGGACATAGCTCTGAGTGGAACGCGTCCAAAGGGCGTTTTCCTTGCCAATTTTGGCCTGTGCTCAGGAGCAGCCTTGCAGGTGATGGGCTCCAGGCGGAGGGGAACCTGCTGTAAGGAATTCTTCCTCGCTGTTAAATGCTGCTATTATGGGAGAGGGGCAGTGGGGTGCACAAGACAGGCACCCAGTTCCATGACACATGTACTGAGACATCCTTCAACGAAGCTCATGTCAAATGCGTCTTCAGAGAAGAAACCTCCCCAAATCACTCCTCCCTCGAGGTCTCTACCACCTCAGACTCTGCACCCTTCCCAGCCAATGGATCAACCCCTTATCTATGTTAACTTTGTATTAATGTGTACTTATTGTGTTACGGTTAAATCTTAGTTTTTCAGCTGCACGTAAGCTCCTTATATTTGAGGAGAAGATAGAGGAATGGTTACACATCTTAGTTGACAGGACAATAAAAATTGAGCTGGGGTATGGCTTGGTGGTAGAGTGCTTGCCCAGTCTTTTCTTTTCTTTTCTTTTCTCTTTTCTTTTCTTTTCTTTTCTTTTTTCTTTTCTTTTCTTTTCTTTTCTTTTCTCTTTTCTCTTTTCTTTTCTTTTCTTTTCTTCTTTTCTTTTCTTTTCTTTCCTTCCTTTCTTTCTTTCTTTCTTTCTTTCTTTCTTTCTTTCGTTCGTTTCATACTGGGGATTGAACCCAGGGATGGTCTACCTTTCAGCTATACTCCAAGTCCTATTTTATTTTTATTTTGAAACAGGGTCTCGCTAAGTTACTGAGGCTGGCCACAAACCTGTGATCTTCCTGTCTCAGCCTCCCAACTACTGGGATTACAGGTGTGTGCTGCCACACCTGGCTGCTTGCCTAGTATTTTAAAAAAAGGTATTAACACCATCAATGCCCTCCCTTGAAAGAGGTACAGTTAAAAAATCTGTGACAGGTTTCCAGGGGGTTTGCCGAAGGTGTAGGCAGCCCACGATCCCCCAAACAGGAGCTGAGCTGAGGTTCAAATTCCAACTCCATTACTTCCCAGCTGTGTGACCTTTCATTCCAAACCTCTGCCCATTCTTAATACAAGGACAATTTGCTAAGGCACAAATTTGTTGAAAGGGTTAAGTAAATTGATCCATGAATTGTGCTTTGCACATAATATCTACCATAAAAATCATTAGTATCATTCAGGATTTCTAAATTCACTTTTTCCTTCACTTTGCAAACATCTATTGAGCACTAATCAGGAGTCAGGTATGCACCTATGTCTATCCATGGTCAATCCATCCAGACTACCAAGCCAAGTACCTTGTTGACCATAGCTCCTCAGTTATGCCGTGTGTGTGTGTGTGTGTGTGTGTGTGTGGTACTAGAGACTGAACCCAGGGACATTCTACCTCTGAGCTACACCCTCAGCCTTTTTTATATTATTATTTTTTATTCTGAAACAGGGTCTTGCCATGTTGCTGAGGGGCTTGCTAAATTGCTGAGGATGGCCTCAAACCTGGGATCCTCCTGTTTCGGCCTCCTAAGAACTGGGATTACAGGCATACGCATTAATGCTTTTTAATAGATTGATATAGTTCTTTACCACAAGAGAAAACAATACTTATATCATTCTACTCTATTGTTGTTTAATAAAGCATCCAGATATTGCCATTGGCTAAACTTTTTTAATACTATTGCTCTCTGTAGTATACTCATTAAACTTGAAATAAATCTTTTAGAGAAACAGCATTTACTAGGCCAGATTTTCTACAACGATCATTCGATATGTTATTTCTGTGGAATTGTATCACATTTAACTAGAGTTTATCCATCTCTAAATGAATAGTTGCTCTCCCCTTAAACATACTAATTGAGTTTGATAGAATAACCATTTACCAGTTTGGTAGAATAACCTATTATAATATGGACATACATATCAAATTATATCTGGGTCTGCTAGATATAATGCTTCTGAAGCTTTAGATCTCCCCCACTGGGAAAGAGGACTATAAAATGCAATTATCCAGTGCAGGTGAGAGGAGTAAAGCCAAGATACACACGTGTTCATCTACCTTTGAAAGTACTTTTTTAAATCTGGGCAGACTAACTATACAGACAGCGAACAGCAGATTGTTTTAGCTAACAACATCATGAGAGCTCATTCAGAAGCTTCTCGAAATCTTTCCAATTAATTTTATGAATTATTTTTCTTCTGTGTCTCCAATCTTGCCCTATCAAACCTTCAACCTTATTTTGCTAATGGGGAACTTTGGGATTATCCCAAATAATCTTAAACTCTGTCACCCGGATGGAGTCTTCTGTCCTATCTCTTGTAACTTCTCACCGTCTGTTCTGATAATTGAGGCTTAGCACGTTGGCATTAGCGAGGCACAGAGCCTGGTGTCTAGAGACGGTGATTGACATTCCATTGTCAGAGACGTAGCTTCTTATGGAAGTGACATCCTGTCTGATCTTACAAATGTCTCCAATGTACAATTATCACCGGCCATTTGGGTGAGTGACAAGATATCAAGGGGAAATTCTTTCCAGACCACTTTCTCTCCTTCTCTTTTTTCCTTTTTCTCTTAATACAGGAAGTGATCCTCATTATGATCTAAGAAGCACGGACATTAACTCCATAGTAGTATAGTAGTAGTAGTAGCTAAAGTTTTAACATGGGATTGCTTGTTTGTTCCTCCACATCCAAACCTCATCAGATGATCTGCCCACCGGGGAACTTCCTCTCTCTCTCTTTCTCTCTCTTTTATATATGCTTTTATTGGTACATTACAGTCTCCCATCATAATGTAAATCATGTTGATAGTGACATACATGCACAGAATTTAATCTCTTACAACCCTGTACCTCTGACTTTCAAGGGAAATACAAGAACAAACTTGAGGCTGGAAAAAATGAATGAGGTAGATAGATCAATCAGATTAAATATAAATATGATGGAAATATATTTATATTTAAATTAGGGGAAAATATTAACAAGGATAACCATTCCGAAGTCTTTGGCTTTGGAAAGTAAGTTGATTGCGAGCTAGGATTGGGAAGATTAATTAAAGGGAACAAGAGCATAAAAATAGTGTATTTCATTGTTATGAAAATGCACAACAATAATTGTATTCACCGGGCGCTTTCTTTCAAGGAATACTAAATATTATGCCAACACTTCTTCATTAATCTTCCTGGTAATCTTGCAAGATGGCAAAGAAGCAAAAATCAACATTCAAATATTACAGATGGGATAAAGAACACAGAGTAAGGCATTGATGACAGACATGTGATGCATCTGTGTGCCTCAGTTTACTCCTGTGTATGATAAGAATGTCCACAGTTTTTAATGTACAGGATTATTGTGAGGATTAAAGTCAGTAGGACACAGAAAGAAGCTTTGAGAGCCCAGTACCTAGGGAACCTTCAGAACATGTGAGATGACATTACTGTTATCAGCATTAGAGTACACAATGCAAGTGAGCGAGTCACCCTCACATTTCCTCTGGAGGCTCCGCACTCAAGGAGAGGATGCCTGGACACCCCATTCCCCCATTCATTGAGTACCTGCAGAAAGGTGCAGAAGACACCAAACACCGAGGAAAAGAATGCTTTGCATTTATATGGCATCGTTCAGTTTCAAAGCCCTTTTAACTATGTTATGTTCTATGAACCTTCCAACCACCTAGTGAGGTCGAGAACTAAAAGGTATGAAGGTAAGTGAGAATGTGAAGGAGAAGATAAACGACACACCCAAGGCCACCAGCAAGTTACACAAGACCCATTCAAAGCCAGCTGCACTCCTATGGAGTTCTTTCCACCCGCAATGGACATCTGTGTGGTTTTGTTTGTTTGCTTTGGTTTATCTATTGATTTATTTATTTTGGCTACCCATATTGATTTCATCTTCCTAACAGTACTTCAATTTTCCTTCTGGAAAATTACCTTCTGCTTAGTGTGTGCAGAGCTGGTAGGAGGATAAACCAAGACAGCCATGGAAGGGGAAGTCCTGTGGGACCCTGTCGCAACGTGGTCATGTGACATAGGAAGAACCAGGATTGAGACTATGGGATTCTTTCTCTTACCACTATGAATCTTGAATAGCAGAAACCAACTTGGAAGAAAGGAATGGTCTCAATCCAATGACTGCGATCAAATAAGACCTTGAAGTCATCTCTACTGCTAATGTCTTACAATGTCTACTGACCCCCCACTCCCCTAAGCTTGACTCCTCAGCCGCCCTTCCTTTCTCCAAGCAGCTCCTATCATCCTCCAATGGCTCTTCTGCTTCTTAGGTTGCATTGTTTTCTGTAACACAAGAGCCTGAGCTGATGCAACACTACTATCCCTGTGGTGGTGGTGGTGTTGTCTATCCCATCAACAGACACAATTAGGGCTTCCTTATCAAGAGCCAGAAATTATGGTTTGCAGAATAATAAGGATGAAAACATTGTAAGCACCTGAGTTTAAAAAAAGGTATAATGAAGGGCCACTATCAGGAGTACAAGTGATAGGTACCGGATGAGCAGTATTTGGAGAGATAAACAAAGCTTCCTGCAGAAGGAGGGAACTTCATCTCGTCCTGAAACATAAGCAGGGTCTGCAACCCAACTTTCCCAAACTTGCAGAATCTAATGCTAGTAAGAAAAAAAATGAGTACTTCATTTGAAAGTGAAAGTACATTCCTTCTAAGAAATAGTGCCTGATTTATGGAAGATAAGTGGAGGAAAAACAATTCTATATATTCAGATCATTCAAATGTGTTATTTAGCATTTGCTCACATCAACCCTGAGAGTTATCACCGAGCACGAGAGCATGAACATTACTGGATATTTTGAAGTTGAGAGTTACCACCAAGCACGAGAGCATGAACATTACTGGATATTTTGAAGTGCAAGTCCACAGCAAAATACTGTGTTTGTCGTTGAATTCATCAGATTTATCACAGGGACGAGGGTGTAAAATCCTGTTGGGTGTAGAGCCAGGTTTTCCAGCTGAAAGCTACAACGTTGATCAGTACCTAATTACTCCAAATTCTTCAGATGACAAACCCGCCTCTAAACTATCCCTGATATGAGTGACATTGATGTAGGATGGGGGGGGGGACAGCACATAGAAGAGCTTCAGTTAGTGGTTTCTTCTTGATTCAAACGAGTTTACACAATCCAGAAGATTTCACTGGAGTCTTAAGTAAGCCTGGGGTTTTTTATAAAGCAAAATAGAATAAATTCAAAACATTTCTATATAAGATTATATGGTATTTATTAAAATCAAGAACCCCTGCCAGTGAATTCTCTATTTTTCCCATAGACTGTTTTGTAAGATTCTCCTACCACAGGGCCTTGGTACAGGCTGTGGTCTCAGCCCTTTCCCACCCCCTTCTCTATTTACCTATTTCTTCAAGCTCGTGTCAACATCATCACAGTAGAGAAAAGGCCCTGCATGAAGCCTTCAATGTGAAATCCCAGTTGCCACTCTCATAGCTCACTTTGCTTTTCCTCCATAAGGTGATAAATTGTGATTACATAGTGGCACAATTTATTCAATAAATGATTATTGCCCAACTGGACCCTAAGGTCTTGGAAGAGTAACGGCTAGGTGATATCATCTGTACTGAATGGAAAGATGATAGCCACTGCATCATCTTTACTGAATGGAAATAGTGAATGAATAAATAGAGTTCTAGTGTGTCTGGTTTAAACTCTTATTACATCCAAAGACTATGCAAATGCCCTATAGGTAGGTGTTAATAATATCAGCACATATCACATATCAACATATACCATAGATATTATCAATACATATCCATGCAAATACAATACATATCATTTTTCCAGAGTTCAAAAATGCCTTAGTCATGGATCACTTTTCTTCAATTATATCTTGACTTTTTAGCTCTCATTCTCCCTGATGACAACTTGTAACTCATGTCTTTATTTTTGCCTTTCACAGCAAGAAGAGCACAGTTGAATCTGATTTTCAAATACATAAATAACATGTAGGCTTTTATTTCCTTTCTCTTTATATATGTGATCACAATTTTTAAATTTCTATATCTGGTTTTTCAACCTTATGGTTCAGATGTCCATTGTTGAGCATGCCAGGCTAAGTAGAAACAGTCCCTCCCTCCCCTGTGTGACACCTGCACCATGCTTACATCAGTTCTCACACCCGGGCCCTCTATTATTTTTCTTGGTTTCAGAGTGAATTGCCTATAAGACTTTGAGCTCCTTAGAGGGAAGAACAAGCCTTACTTGCCCAGGAGTTCCTGTTTTTAGCATGCAAAACACTCTTGGTAAATATTTGTTCAACTGAAGTGCTTCAAATCTTTTTTGTTAAAGGATTGGTGTACCTATGGATCCAATTCAAAATCTTGAACTTAAGACCATACTCAATCTGACTATCTCATTTCCTTCCCAGCTCGCCTCCCTACTCTCTCCTGAGAGATGGAATCCTGTTGTCCTCTGTCCTGTACATGATTTAATGTCACAAATATGATTAATGTGCTACTCAATCTCTTGCCTATACCACTAATAACAATGTAAAAGAAGAGTAGACCTGCCACAAATCCCACTCAGCAAATGTCATCTCTCTCTGTTCCTGTTTACAGTCCTTTAGCTCTTTGAGGTCCCATGGGGATATTCTACGTGGAATTAATTTTGCAAGTCAGATTTCAAGAGACCTGAAGATGTAGAACAAAGCCCTGTTCATAAACCTAAACCTCTGAGCTATAATCTAAATCAACGTACCAAAAAAAATGCTTTTCCTTACTCTAGAATAGCTAACACACAGCACTTTCTGCACACAACATCCTGCTTTAAGAACTTTCTATGTACCTGTATTGGTATTCACCTTTTATAATCCTCAAAGTAACCAATACAAGGTGGGAATGATTATTAAAATCATTATCATTACAATCATTCTCACCATTTTATAGATGAGGAAACAGAGGCATAAAGAGATTAGTTAGCCCAAGGATTCAATTGAGGTAGTCTTACATTAGAATTTGCTATTTTACCTGTAGGGAACAGTTTATATGAATTATTTTTAGCAACTCAAGTGTTCTAATCATCCATTGGTTTAATTTAAAAACTACCCCACAACGTGGTGACTTAAAACAACAACCGTTTTATGAAATTTCACAGCTGTGTGTATCAGTGGTGTGGCTGGGTGATTCTGTACTGCACGGTTTCATATGGGTTCAAACTGGATGGAGTTCAGACAGGTGCTGGGTGACCTGGAGGGTCCCTGAGACCTTCCTGAGCCCTTGATGGGACAACTGGATGGCTGGCTCTACTGTGACCTTCTCTTTCTCTGCAGAATCCCAGGGCCTCTCTGTGTACGGCTTCTTAGCAGGGTAGTTGCACTTTGCAAAGGACAGTTCAGCCCTCCAAGGGAACAAGGTGGAAGCTGCAGGTCTACACAAAGGCCAGGCCTGTGGCTGTACTCGTCACTTCTGCAGTATGCTCTTGCTCAATGCGGCCACAGGCCAGCCAGAATGCAGAGAGGGAAGACCACATGCTCAGCCGGCTTGCTGTCCATGCTCTGTGGTCTTCTTAGATAACTTGCCATTTGCCGCATCAAGTCTTACATATAGAGAAAACTGCCTTTTAGGCAGTTGAGCCAAAATACAAAACTGTATTTATTGTTCTTTCTCTCTCGCTCACTCTCTCTCTCTCTCTCACTCTCTCTTTTGGTTTAACTTAACTACTTTGTTCTTTTCTTTCTTTTTTTTGGAACTGGGGATTGAACATAGGGGTATTCTACCTCTGAGCTACATCCTCTGACATCCCCATTTTTTTAATTTGAAAAAGGTTCTTGCCAAGTTGCTGAGAATCTCACTAAATTGCTAAGGCTGTCCTTGAACCAATGATTTTCCTTTCTCAGTCTCCCAAGTACTGGGATTACAGATGTGCACCATCAACCATCATGCCCAGTTTCCTTCCTTCCTCCCTCCCCCCCTCCCTCATTCCTTCCTTCCTTCCTTTCTTTCTTGTAAAGTAGAACAAGAGCCAGGAACTCTGTCAGCAATCTTCGTTTTCATTCATGTTATCTCAATGGCCACTTAACTGGGCTATGGTGAGGCTCATCATGGTGAGGGTTAAGTCCCTCTATGAACAGTGAGTGCACCAAGGCTGAGCCAGGTGAGTGAACTTGCCCACTGTGGTGCCTGGACTTCATGCCAAGAAGATTGTGCCATGTCCTTTTTTAACTAATCTGTACTCCCTTCTTAAGGTTTATAGGATCATTGATTGGAATGAAGACATCACAGTATATTAAGTAATCCACTCTATTTCAAGACATGGTTACTTGAATTTGATGGGAACTATAGGATGTAACTGCCCCTCTGGACCCATGTCTCCCCATTCATAAAGTGAATGATTTGGGCCAGGTTAGGGTTTTCCAAATTGTGTCTTGAAATCAGCTGATAAAGCTACTATATATATATATATATATATATATATATATATATATATGTGTGTGTGTGTGTGTGTGTGTGTGTGTGTGTGTATATATGTGTATATATATGTATATATATATATGTATGTATATATATATATATGTTGAAATAGTATAAAATAGAACCTAGAGTACATCCCACATAGGGAGGGTACTTCTCATGAATATTTTGTTTCAGGTGTGTGTGTGTGTGTGTGTGTGTGTGTGCGCACAGGATCATGCCATAAAATGCATTTCTTGCTGTAGTTCAGAGAGAAAAAAGAGAAAAACTTGAAACCCAGTGCACTAGCTGTTTTTTTTATGATCCTTTCAAAATAAAAATATATGATTCTGGTAACAGTAATGACTTCTGCCATAATTTCATATAAAATAGTATTTTGAACAAGATCTTGAAGAAAATAACTATTTGTTCTATTATATTTGGCATATTTATCAGCTCATATATTATTATTATTATTCAAACCAAAAAAAAAAAAACACGTGGTACTTTGGGTATAATTTAGTCAAACAAAAACTTTCCTTGACCCTCACCTTCTGGCCTCTAGGAAAAATGTCTCTGCACAGCAAATATTCCCAAGATTCAATTCAGGCATTTAGTATTCACTTCAAGCAGTATTTTTTTTAATGAAATTTTACCATCTCAAAAGCATTAGGACTAGTCTTCCAATTTGGGATGTAACATGCACAATTCAATTTTTATTAAATGTAATGATGTCTAGAAATTAAACCTCCAGAGATTATTTTAAAACACAAGTGTGAGCAATATTAAGTCAGTGCTAAATGAACTCAGAGGATGCCATCTGCAACACGAAAGTAGTGATTTAGGGATACGAGCGAGCGTCAGATTTGGGGATGGGGTGTGGCAAATGAACCATGAGTTCCCTTTCGCACTGAAAGCCCATGACTCAGCAGTTCTGCTCATCTTGACAGGCACATGTGCTCAAGAACTGAGTGGTGACATGAATTGTGGATGACCTTGACTCTGATCCTCTGGATTCTGTTGGTCAGAATTGGGACCAAGTGATTTTTCTTCTCTGAAATAAAAAATAATATGGACACTTCCCTGTGCATTCAGCTAGTCAGAAAGATGTGTATTTTTTACTCTAGATGCAAGGTACTTTATATTGAAAAATATTAATTCCCTAAACTTTTAGAGCTTGACATTCAATTACATAAATAATTCATGAGGAATAAAACTCAAATGAACCTTTGGGGAAAATGTCTATTAATTGTTTAAAAACTTTTAGAAAAGATGTGACCGTATAACCATATGTTATTATAGAGTTTAAATTTTTTTTTACTGCATTTTTTTTTTTCTTTTGTGGTCCTGGGGATTGAACTCAGCGGTGTTCTACCTCAGAACTACATCCTAGCCCTATTTTATTTTTTTCATTTTGAAACAGGGTCTCATTAAGTTGCTGAGGGCTTTGCTGAGTTACTGAGACTGTCCTTGAACCTGCGATCTTCCAAAGTACTGGGATTGCAGGCATGTGCCACCTGGCCCAGTTTGATTGCAATTTTTACATAATGTATCAAGAAGGACACTTTAGTATTTTAAAAGCAATTTAAAATCATTCATCTAACACCCCAAGAAATGTGTGAATGTATGAATGTATCTCTTTGAATCTCACTATGATGTATAATAGCAATGTACCAATGAAAGGATAAAAATCAATCATTTTTTTTCCAAAATATTTATTGGATGCCTACTTTGTGCCGGGCACTGTAGCGGTGGAGACAAGACTCCCTGGAGTTTACAGTTCAGCGAAGGAGGAAGCGAAGGAAAAGAACGCAGACTGTGATTAGTGGTAGGAAGGGGAAAATCAGTCCGGGAAGCCTTACTTGCCCAGGGACCTCTGAGGAAGTGACATTTGAGCTGAGACCTCAATGGCAGGAAGGAGTCACCTGCGCAAACCCACAGGTTGGGCTCTTCTGCAGTGAACTTGGGTGCTAGGCCCTCCAGAGGAAATAGGACAATAGGACAACGTTCTCCAGGACAATAGGACAACGTTCTCCAGGACAATAGGACAATGTTCTCCAGGACAATAGGACGGAGCCAAATCCAGAATCTCACGTGCCCAACACAATCTTTCCGTGTAAATGCTGCATTTAAAGAGGTTTTTTTTTCATCCTTCTAACCAGACCTTTTATTTTTGTTGCAAATTTTGAGGGAAAGGAAAGGGAGAATTGAAGCAAACTACAGTAAAATTGTTTTGCACAGAACCCACTCAAAATAGACTGATTTTATTTATTCATTCGTTCATTCATTCATTTATTTATTTATCTACCTATCTATCTACTTATTTATTTGCTACTTGGGATTGAACCTGGGGTCATTCTACCTCCAAGCTACACCCCAGACCTTTTTATTTTATTTTTTATTTTGAAACAGGGTCTCGCTAAGTTACTGAGGCTGGCCTTGCTCAAGCCTGTGATCCTCCTGTCTCAGACTCCCAAGTATTGGAATTACAGGCATGCCCCACCATGCCCGGCTTTTGAAATCTTATTTTTAAAGTCACTTTAGGACAAACATCAGAATGGTAATGGTTGATTATAGAAGGGATTTCTTTTTCTGTTTCCCTGAGCCCGATTTCTGTAAATGCCAAATTTCCATTAGCAGTGTTCTTGTCTCATTCTAAATATTTACAGGATTTGTTTTACTACTGTATCATTATTGGATAATTCTTAAATGAGTTGACTAATTACCAGTTGCTTTATAGCTGCAAAACAAAAAATATTTTTGTCAATAGAGAATGTGCAAAGTTGGAACTAATTTTGTCCAAAATATTTCACCCATTTGGTGCCTTACACGTTTTTAACTCCGCCATCACCCCACTTATTCTAAGGACAGGAGAGGTTTGGATGCAGCTAACAGAGGGAGCATTGATTCAGCCATCCTGGTGGTCTCATTACAGTGTTTCCTTATCAAGAGTACTGTTTTTCTTCTGTTTTTTGAAAATAGCCACAGCCTTCAAAGCCATTGGCTTCTTACATAGAATATTTGAATTTTATCCTTGTAGCAACCATTTCAATGTTTCAGAAAAAAAGAATTGAATATATGGTCAGGGCTGGGGTTGTAGTTTAGTGGTAGAGCATGTGCTTAGCATGCCTGAATCTCTGGCTTCAATCTCCAGCACCAAAAAGGAAAAAGAAAAAGAAAGAAAAGGCATGATCAGGAATTTATAAGGAAAAACCACTGGGCAAATAGCCCAGGTTCTCTGAGCATCATTTTTCTACAGTGAAACTCAAGGCCTCTATTATTAAATAATGGAATGCAGAGCTGGAAGGAAAAAACCCTACAACCCATTTCAGTTTTGAGGTTTTGGACATACTGTTCTCTCTTCCTGGAATGTTCTGACTCTTTTTTTGTTTTGTTTTGTCTTTTGGTTTTTTGTTTTGTTTTGTTTTATCTAAGAAACTTCTAGAGAGCTTTCAGATGAGCTGGCTTTGGTCCCAGAGAAACCTTGGGTCTGGCCTTAGCTCCGTCACTTAGTAGGTTATCCTTTGGGGTCTCATTTGTAAAGTGGCATGAAAGGAGGACTTAACAGGACTGTAAAAAGGGTTAAATGGAGTAATCTACGTATTCCTACCCATGTACAACTGAGCTGCCGTGTCTCGGTGCGCCCCATGAATATTCACAATTCTTTTCATAGTAGATATGTTTTTCTCTGATATCAGAGGGTCCAGAGTTTGACAGGTGAATAGAACATTAGTTAAAACAGAGGCAGCATGGCCTGCTGGCTGTGAGCTTTGGATAGCCATTAATACGTTTTTCAGAAAAGAGGAATCAGGCTAGCTGGTTAAGAGAGTATATTAAGGGTGAGATATCTTAATACCTCCCAATTCATTTCTTCAGGTCTCGGTCTATATATTTCCTCTCAGAGGTCTGGTCTTCCCATACCCTCTATGTCATCTTAGTTCTGTCTGTTCTGTGTGTACATATTAACAGCCAGAATTTACTGAGCATATACTATATGCTGGGCATTAGTCTACAAGTCGCCCATATGGTAGTTCACCGAATCCTCACAATAGCCCTGTTAATTATGTGTCAGTGTTTTCTTTCAGGCGATGTAGGTAGTAGTATCAGGGAAGGCTGGGACGCTACAGAGCCTAGTCTAGAGTCTATGCAGGTAAATGCAGCACAGCCCTGCTAACCCATTGCATCCTGCAGGATCTTAGCCAGATGCTCAGCACACTTGATCCAAACAGCTAAGCTCCACCAGGTGAGGACCCCATGAGTACCATCACCACTGAACCACCACAGCATGATAGCAGGGTACTGACCATCCCAAGCCCTCGTTTTATAGAGCAGAGAGGGAAGGCAGGAGAGGTTTGGGGACCAGCCCGACAGGCAACACTGATATTAGAAAGTAGGTCTCCTTCTTCTTTCTAGTTCAGCAAGCTAGTTCCTGTGTTGATTTTCTGCTGAATATCGTACCCCTTTGACAAGATCGTCCCTGAAAGTCCCAGCCCCAGCCCCAGCCCTAGCCAGGTCTTAAATTCAGTTTCCCTGAACCTGACTTAAGTTTTCAATATGATGAGAGTTTTCTTTTTCTTTCTCCTTCCTTTCTTCCTTCCTTCCTTCCTTCCTTCCTTCCTTCCTTCCTTCTTTTTTTTTTTTTTGTGGTACTAGGGATTGAACCCAGGGGTATTCTACCTCCAAGCTACACCCCCAGCCCTACTTTTATTCTTTGTTTTGAAACAGGGTCTCACTAAGTTGCGGAGGGCCTCACTAAGTAGCTGAGGCTGGCCGTGAACTTGAGATCCTCCTGTCTCAGCCTCCCAAGTACTGGGATGACAAGCGTGTGCCACCACATCCGGCTAATACGATGAGAGTTTTCAAGACATAATAAATAAATAAATAAATAAATAAATAAATAAATAAATAATAAAAAGAGGGGAACATGAATCCATCCAGATAGAGAGTAAAGCACGGAAGCTTAGCTCCGGTGGGCGACTCTCCACGCCAGCAGTGATGCCTACACCCGCGATACCAAGCTTCATAATCACCTCTCTGGCTGAGGCTCCACAAAGCCAGACCTTTGAACTAAAAGAGAGAAACAAACAAATAAATAACTGGCTCTGCTGATGAGCAAGGTATCACAGCTGCTGGAAAAACCTCCCATATCAAATTCCCGGCACATCGCATCCCCGATGTTTGTTTCTTCTTCCAGCCAAGATGAAGAGAAAACGGAATTGTGCTTCTAGTGTACAATCTTACCTAATTATGCCAGCTGATCACATAAAAGTAATGTTTGCACACAGACCCGAAAGATGCTTACAAGAACCAGCTGCTTGATAAAGGCTATAAGTGAGGATTTGGTTCCTTTTCAAAGAAGTGTTAACTATTTACATCTATTTTTAAACACAGCAGCACAACACGAGTTACTGTGCAGCTCTGTGGAGTGGCGCCGTGCTCTAGTTCCACAGGGCAGGCAAATGTGGGGACGGAAGTACTGCTCAACCTGGAGAAAGCGTAAGGCTGCCATTCACAGCTTTAGGACGGCCGTCAGGGGAGGGTACACTATTGTCCTTTGGTTGTAGAAGCAAATGAAAGATTAGTTTAGAGTTACTGGAGGAGAGGTGGTATTGATTGTACTGGTTGATGGTGTGTGTGTATGATTGTGTGTGGAGTGTGTGTTTGGGTAGGGAAGTGCATTCACACGTGCTTTCCTATAAAGCAAAATAGTACACATTAAAACTCACTAGCTTTTGGACGTGGGAGACTTGAGTAAGAATATCGATGCCCCCCAGAACCCACACGCCTATGGCTGAGCGACTTCGTGGACTATGGGGATGAATGCACAAGACGGTGCAGGTAAAAGCCAGGCAAAAATGCTTTGCACCATCCAGCTGAGTTATAAATAATGCACGCAAACATGCAGCGGTGCCATGTGCTAAGACCCATCCCAACACTGTCTGATCTCATCCACATAGTATGGTAAGTGTAATTATCATCTGTCTTTTTCTTGAACCTGAGGGATATTAAATGACCCTGTCCAAGATGCAAAGTGGGATGTGAACCTGCTCTTGTGTCCCCTCAACTTTGAACCCCAAGTCCGTGTTCTTAACCTTGAATCCTTTATCCTGAGTCCTCCCCCCCTCACTAGCTAAGTCTAGGCATCTTTCACTCATTTGATTTCTGAAATGTCTCCCCACTGCATGGGTGTTGACTCGTGCTTTTAAGACTGCAGGGGATTTCCTTAATTAAGCCTATAGTTTTTGGATGCCAACCATGTCCAGGTCTGAGCCCAGGTACTGAAGACATGACAGTTGATGAGACAGTGGGCATCTCAGGCTGCTTAGAGCCACGTGAGGGAGAGAGTAAGAAAGGCCTCACTGGAGTCATGCTAATGGCATCTAAATGGTAGCTGGCATGTGGCAGGTGCCAAGTGAATCCTGTGGGAGGACAGGGAAGTGTTTCCAATGTAGACACTGATTGCAGCCAGGAAGTTCAGAGAAGGCAGGCTGCCTGGAGGAGGTGGCTGTAGAGTCTTTAAAGGCTGTGCAGCTCGCCTAGCAGATGCAGGAGGGACACTGCAGGAGAAGGGCAGAGACCTGTGTCACAGTACACTGGGACTTGTGTGGGATATGGAGTAAGCAGCTCCAATGATTTTCCTGAGACAGGAATCACCGATGTGGCTCACACATTCAAAGATCTACAGGCCATTCACCGAGCGAAGAGCTAAACCACAAAAACCAAATAATAACAAAAATGGTAACTTTGAGACACAAGCTGGGGCTTCCCAGATTAGTGGCCCGAGGCTTGAGGATCTCTCGAAGACCCTGACCTTTCCCACGACTTTGAATTCCCAAGGGAAGTGTGGCACCTTGAACATCAACTGGCCACATTCAGTCTGTGATCTCTGTGGGTCTTTGGGTAACCACATGGTGCCTCAAACCACCTGCTATACTTGGCAGGGTAGAAGAAAAGCGCTGCTTCCTAAAGGAGGTGGGAACGGCATGTGACTCAGGTCTAATTCCATGCACATGGTGGGGGGGGCACCGTTCATCACCTGCAAGTGGGGGGCCCTCTCATCTTCCGCTTTCCCTGGAATATTGCTCATTCCCTGGTCTGTAGACTCAATGGAACTTTCCCAGTACTTAGAACACGCAGCACATTACAGGTGCTTACTAAGTATTCTGGGAATAAATGAATTGATCAGCACTTGTTGTTCACCGAGCTCTGGGTTACAAGGCTTCCTGCTGCCAAACTATTCAATAGGAGGGGCCTGGCGACATGAAACCCATAGGCCTCTCCAGCAAAACAGGAAAACCATGAGCTCTGCTGGCAATTCTGGGCAAGCGAGTTTCGTCACACCTAGTTCATGGGGCTTTATGAGATTTAAATGATATATGAGTTGCTACCTATGTGTAAATTATTTCCCATGATTTCTAATAAATGGCAATTTCCTTTTCATTTTCTCTAATACAATTAAAGAACCCCAAATATAGTTTACTTATTAATCACCCATGAAACTCATTTTATATGTGTGTATTTGCATGATACCAAACATATGTATTCATTATATATTGTTCTCATATAGAATTATTACATATACTGAAATCATTAATATGAGTAATACTGGCATAGCCCTAATGTTTGTCTATGTAATCTATGTATGGATTATAGATTATGTGCAGAAATATATGTAGATAGAAGATAGACAGATACAGATAGTTATAACATTAAGACTAAAACAACATTCAAAGTATAATTGGGCAGACCGATTTTAAACCACACACCAGAGCACATCCAGTCCCTATCGTTCAGTGTCTGGATCCTTCTAGGTTGCTTTTATTTCAGTGTAAACAAAAGCAAAAAGACAAAAATGAAATTCAGTTTCAGACATCCTGGCCACGAAAACAGTGAAGTAAATATGACATTTCCCAGGGGCTGATTTGCAGTTCCTATTTCCAACATTGGTAAATACTGAAACCCCCTTCCCAAATATGAATATTCACCAGTAACTGGAAGGAGGAGATTGTTATGCAAAAGATACTGTCTTTCTGGTGCTCAGCAATTCCCCCTGCCTCACTCCCCTGAGCAAGGCTCCTCGAGGGTAAGGGCTGTGCAAGGCAGAGTTCTTCCACAAGCCTCTGCAACAACTGCTAAACCTTACCTCCTGTGTTCATCATGAAAAGGGTAAATTCTAAGCCCAGTTATGATGTATTAGCTTATTCATTTGTCTGCAAATTCTTGAGACGATCTGTTCTTTTCAAGAAGCTTAAACATTTTATAAAGGGCCAGGGGTGAAAAAAAGAAAAAGTAAGAAAAAAGAAAAAGAAAGAAAGAAAGAAAAGAACTGGAAAGGTATGTGTAATTGCAAGTGGCAAGATCCGAGTGAGGCTCGAGACTGACATCTGAGCTGCAGCCAGTGGGCGAGTAATTGGAGATTGATTAAATACTGAACGGGGCTTGATTGGTGTGGAGGGTCAATCATAATCATGGTTCAGGGACAGGAACAGAGAGGAAGATTTCCCCGTGGGAACCTGGAGTCTGAGGAAAGAGCGAAGCAGTTGCACAGAAAAGGCATTTAGAGAATTCCCACTTGTTTTTGTCCTTAACATCTTGCCGTACTTAAAGGAGCGCTCCTAAGATGAATCCCACCGCTGACGCCAGGAAACAGAGATCCCAATCAGAAGTTGTACTTTACAGACCTGTCCTTGGAGGCGCTGCCTGTCCTCAGCAGAGGAGACAGCTGGGCATGGGGACAACCTTACAGACACAGCTGGGGGACTGCCTGGGAATGAAAGACAATTTCGAGGCGCTGGCTGCAGGATGAGGTTTTCAAAGGGAGTTTGGAGATATGGATGGTGAAGGAAAGAAATACCAGGATGCATCTGAAAAGATGCCATTTATTTTTTGCTCTTATATATCTTAGGAATTTTCCTACCATCTTTGGAAAGGCAAAGAACAAAAACAAAACCAAAAAGTAGCACACCAGGAAGAGAACAAGGATAACTGGTTAAGAAATGTCTATAAGTCTAGCCAGGCGTGGTTGTGCACGCTTGTAATCCCAGTACTTTGGGAGGCGGAGACCAGAGGATCCGGGTTCACAGCCAGCCTCAGCTCTCTCTCTCTCTCTCTCTCTCTCTCTCTGTCTCTCTCTCTCTGTCTCTCTGTCTCTCTCTCTCTCTCTCTCTCTCTCTCTCTCTACCTAGTGAGGCCCTCCGCAACTTCGTGAGACCCGGTTTCAAAATAAAGTATTAAAAAATAGGGCCGGGGGTGTGGCACAGAGGTAGAACGCCCCTGGGTTCTATCCTCGGTACTGCAAAAAAAAAAAAAAAAA